>BMAW01086037.1:110131-296430 GCA_019974015.1 Nephila pilipes
TGTTCTAAATATGCTTAAAATTATTATAAATGTTAATTTTAATAACATTTTCTTACTTATAAATATGAAATGAATAAAAACAATCAATAAAAATGTAACAATATTTAATCGAATTTGTGGAAATAATGAAGCAGAAATAGTGTTAATACACTTGAAAGAGTTCAAAAAATATCATACAAAAATATTAAAGTTTCTTTTTTTAATCTATAGACTAAAGATAAAACTATAAAATAGTATTCAGAGGCACTTTTACTCAATATAAAGGCAGTAAAAAATGTTGGTATAGTTTTGAAACAATTTACGATCGAACTGATGCATGAACGAAAACAAAAATACCTCTTTAATGGCTAATTTCAATCCATACGTAAATGGCTAAAAACAGTTTATTACGGAGAATGTATAATTCGAACTGTTTTTAAAAATTAAACATTAATGCTAACAAATAAATAACAAAAGTGTATGACATTGAATATTTATCGCGTGCACGTGTTTTTGAGTGGTTTAAGCGTTTTCAAGATGACCGAGAAAACGTTGAAGATGATTTTCGTTCGGGTCGCTCTTCTACATCAAAAACAAATGACAATATAAAAAAAAATCGGTAATCTGATTCGATCTGCCTGTCGGTTAAGTATTCGGGTGACTGCTGAGACAGTAGGAATTGAAAAAGTATCTGTACGGCCAATCTTTCTAACAAGATAATGAACCGGCTTATTCCACAATGTATGTCAAGAGGTTTCTAGCCAATTACAGCATCCCAGTGTTAGATACTCCTCCTTATTCGCCGGATCTTGAACCATGCAACTTATATCTGTTTCTTATGGTAAGATCTACATTAAAAGGAACAATATTTGAGTTCGTTGAAGCTGTGAAAATGATAGTGGCACTCATCTTGAAGGAGCTAACAGAAGAAGACTTTCCAACACTGTTTCGAACAATGGAAGATTCGCATAGAGGAGGTGTGTACATTGAATGTGATTGTAAGTAAATATGTGTAATCAAAATAAAATGTTTTGCAGCGTCAGTCTCGTTATTTAATAGCCAAACCTCGTACATAGTTTTATGTTAAATTTATAGCTACAATGCTAAGTGATTAGAAAATAATCACCGGGTTGGAATTTAATATTATTTTAACAAGTATTACAAGTATGAAAGAGAACAATAAAAAGGGAATATTTTCAATTTTAATTTCGATTACAAATGCTCTTCTCCTATATGTCTTCATTTCGTTACTCGACAGGCATCTGTACGGTAGCCCAATTCTCCCCAGACAAATTGGAATATGACAATCTCTATGTTTGTACTGAATACGGCGCGGGTGGGTTTGGACGAAATCTTCAAGGCAAAATCTTCCAAACAGTTGGTTGTGGAATATTCAGTTCATGTGACAATCAAGAAGTGTTGATTTCTGTCGACTGAAAACAAAATAGTTTCATACCTCTGAACAGCATGCCTCATACCTTGATCTTTGACATAAACAGTGTTCTTTAATTGGCGAAACTAGGGCAGAAATATCTGATGGATCGGTGTATGTAATCTCTATTTTCTTCTCAATGCCCGTTGCGCAGAAAAAAAAGAGAGAGTATTCGCATACTCTTAAACATAAAAGCGTACTTCATTTGAAAATCTAAAACATAAAAGCGTATTTGATATGCCTCCATTTTGAAGTACGTGACGTAGAAAATAAACCATTTCTTTCAAGGGATTAGAATTGATGTTCATTTTTTTATATAGTGGCTCTTATAAAAAAGTAAATGTACAGAAATAAAAACATATCTAGGGACCTTCTTTCTCTTTTTAAGGTTGAAAAATATAATTAATATTTTTGGAATAACACTATATTAAAATCAAATGATATATTTGTAATTCCCTTATATTTATCAGTGCAGTTGTGGAATGCAAAATTTAAATTAAACTAGAACTTGAAATACCAAGGAGATAAAAGAGTTTGTACTTAATTTTGAAATTATTTTGTTCCAGAGTTCTGAAAGTTTAAGCCAATTCAGTTCTTTTAGTTGTGCCAAATCTTTGAAGAAGTAGTGAGATTTTGGTAATTCTTTTGTTGTACAAGTAAAATGACAAGATTCTCAGAGATATGTAAAATAACACTAACTCAATATCAAGTAAATAGAACATTAAACTAATGTTCCTGAGGTTAAAATAGCCGGTGCGAGTAAGCTACCTATTTGGCGGTTTCAGATTTAATATCAAAGTTAAAAAGCAAATAGCTCTATTACTTTGAAAATTAAGTTAAAAAGAAACTATAATAATACACCGAGAGATAATCTTTCCTGGGAGCAACTTTATCATTGTTCGAAAGGATTACGAAAATTATAATTGTTATTTTGATCTGGGAAGTTTGCCTTTTTTAAGGGGATGGTTATAGAATCAAACAAAATTGATAAACTGTTAAATGTGAAAATTTCTTTAAATTCTCTCAAATAATATGTGGTGAATTTTCGCTAATCTTTAATGGAAACATATAGTGTTACACAGCCTCTGCGGCTTTATTGCTTCTCTAATGGTTGTAATAGCAGCTTTATAGTGGTTGTAATACTTTTGTTTGTCATTTGTTTATTATATTTAATATTATTCTTATTCTTTTTTTTTTCACATATGCATCTTTTTATGGTCATGTTAACATTTCACCAAACAGAGTATCAGAGGATCGAAAAGATACAAACTTGAATTTTTTTTCTCATTCACATTTGACTCAGTTCTAAGAAAAATAAAGTTCTGTTCATAAAATATGTATCTTTTTTGGTCCCTCAAATTGCTTAAAATAAGTAAAACGAAGTAGAAGTGGATTTATAACGAAAAATTGGAAAATCATTATTTTAACTGCCCATATTACTTGCTAAACAAATTTCCAAATTATTGAAATTGAAAGAGAAAAACTAAAATTAATATATAAATTGTTTTAAAAATTTGAAAAGGAAAGATCGGACTAATAGCAACGAGTTTTTCTATTATTTTCTTTTTCATCTTAATTACTGCCATTTCAGTCATCAGTTTGAGAAACGTTTGTTTGTTTTACCCTCAAGTACCTTATATTTAAATAAAAAAAAAACAATTTAAATTGAAGAAGCTGTTTTTCAGTAAAATATTACACTCTGTTTAGATCAATCTATCAGAGTGTTTGCTTAGTTCCTAGTTATAAATTATAACGCAAAATTAAACTTTAATTTATCTCCAGTTTTAACAGTAAATGAATTGTAATAAATAAAATGTCAAATTTGTTTCTATTTTTCAACTGCATTACAGTTATCACAATTCCATTTATAATGTAACTTGCTACTAAATTCTTCTAAAAACTCAAAATTACCCACTTTGCAAAGTGATCATATTCAAAACTATATCAGCCTTTCATTTATAGATGAGGAGTAGTAATCTTTTTGAGTAAGCAAAGTGCACAGTTCAAAACATAAATGTTTTATCTACTATTTCGAAGATAATTGTTTTTTTGTGCTCACATATAAAATAAAATTAACTTCAAGCACTTTCCACATATTTGTATAGGAATAAAAGTTGGTTCACTGAAAGAATCCGAATAGAAGAAAAAAATTGTAAAATGAAATATCTTAAAAATGAGAGCAATTGTATAAGATTAAGTACAAGCCTACAATACACAATCGAAATCTCTCAATCAGTATATATTTGCGAAATTTTGATTGTTTTGTTCGGGTATGTTGCATTAAGTAAAACTGATACCCAATTTCCTTTTACAATAGTTTATTTTTAATTAACTTAAATAATAAGATTATATTTGCAGTAAAAGATTACTGCTTGTAATTCTTATATTTTTATATGAAAAGTAACAGGATTTTCAAGGCATTAGAATAAACAATGTCGGTGAACATGCTTGTCCTCATGAGCGCTTAGGAAATATTTGGTAAACGTTAAATCCATTCACCTCTATTGTCGCTAAACCACAACATGAGATGAAGGATGTATTGCTTTCAGAGAAATAAAAGGAGGTACTCGCATTGTATTCCAGTGAGCGTATTCTTTCATATATTATAGATGTTGTTACTATATAAGTATAGGGATTTAATTGTGGAGAGCAAACCCTTTATTTTGGAGTAATAAAAGCTATTGTGAATATAATTGACTATTTTAATTCCTGTGACTGTGCTTGAGCTAAAGTTGATATTTAACGATTTGAGTTAAATTGAAAATAGCGGAAGAGACGGTTAACAGGATTCGGTCACAGGTGATTTAGATCTAACGCAAATTAAAAGATGAGTTGAAAATCAGCAGACCTCTCACCTGGATTATGCTTAAGCAATTAGAGAAGTCTTAACAAATATATTTCATAAAATACTCAACATGATCATTCCAGGTTGGTTCTTATAACCTTCCTCAAACTTCAAACTAAATCACTGAAAGAGTTTTGTTGAATTATGAACAAATGAAGAGCTAATAGTGTAATTTTAATAGATATCAAGAATTTTAGCTTTAAAGGCGAATGCCTGCAATATATTTGAATTAAAAAATTGCATGAAAGAAGATATTAATTACATCCCTATAATTATATTTAGTCAAAAGAGGACTTAGCGTAGTCAGCAATTATAAACAAAGAAAAGAAACAGACTTCCATTAGAGGAATATGGGGATTTAAGATTGCTGATGAGAAATATGGCACATAATATCGAAAAATTATCGTCATTATACAACAAGCTCCACTCAGCCCTCTAATAGTTTATTAACTTTTACTGAAATATATTTGTAGATTAAAATTTAAACATGATACTAATATGTTAATACCTTTTAATAAAATAATTTTAAAAATCTATCTTTTCCCTATATATAATATAGCATAAACCCCTATGAGAGGCGCCATCGAATTGTTATTTGAAAAAGAGGGCTACGATCTCAAAAAGATGGAAAAATATTAGCAACATTATTTAGTTTAAGAATGAGGATCCTTTTTTCTAGAAAGAGCTGAGAATATTTTTCAGAGAAGGAGTGGTAGGTAAGAAAAATTGAGAACTTACGCTCCAAACAATAAAAACTAAGCATATAAAAGAAAACAATTAAAATGGAAAGATTTAACGAAAAAGTGTTTCGCTTAACCATTTGTAACTGTGATCCAACCGTTTGAAAAAATGGAAAAGGATGTCGGAAATAGAGAAGGATATTTAAGTTATTCCTTGGGTATATCCCCCGTGTTTATCAAAGTCATTAAGCCCCACAGGGGGATATCATTAGTGTGATTCTAGTGAGTGATGCCTGAACTCACCTAAAACAGGTAAGCCGCTGAAGGTAAAGAAATGTTGAGATTTAAAACTAATGTCTAAAAATAAAAGTTGTAAAATTTCATGTATAAAAAGCTGTTTCATTTTTATTTTAAAGGACATTTGTTCTTACTATTAGACTAAACTAATACAATTCTGTAAATCAAATTCAATCTAAACCGTGAACGTATTTGTTGGATTTTACAATTTATAAGTGACAACGAAATAATGTATGTTAGGAATTGTTCGAGGTTCAATATATGCTAATTGTGTAAGCCCAATATTGACATCAATTAGCACTCTTAGTTAAATCAATTTACACAAAAGTTCACTCAACTAGAATACTTCAATACGAACTTATTTTACTTGGAAGCTAAAAGCTAACACATTACAAAGAATTTTATCACACATATTTATTCAATATAAAATAACAATCAAGAAAAAAAATTTAAATTAATAAAGTTGCTATTGTTTAAAAGCAACTCTATTACAGCTCTTTAAGAATACATTCGGTTCCAATATTATAATAAACAATTTCGAAAGGTATGAAAGAAAAACTTATAACTTATTTTTTAATAAGAATTAGAATTTTCGTAACTTGTTCGGAAACGAGTTTCAATTTAAAGAATAATAAATGGTATTAAACTTTTGATTTGTTACCGGATATTTCTAAAGATAATGCATAACTATTTGAAATAAGAAAATTCAATTTATTTAATAATAACTTTGTTTATTCATGCACAACTACCTATTAATTGAAATTGCATATTTTACATTTTCGTATTTGACTTCATTTATTGCTTTCAAAACGAAACTGGGAGCCATTCTTAGACCTAGTGATGGTGAGGCTACTTTATACATATCAAATTTTTATTTATTTTTACTACAATATTCTTTTATTTACTTTTATCACAATATTCCTTTATCTATTTTTACCACAATATTCTTTTATCTATTTTTACCACAATATTCTTTTATTTATTTTTACCAAAATATTCCTTTATTTATTTTTACCACAATACTTTATGCATATCAGATTTTAAGAATACCACAATATTCTTTCTTGATTGTTTTGTTGGTTTGAATTAACTTTAAACTAGAAGCCACCCACACACAGCTATGAACTACAGTCAAATGACAAGGTTGATACCTGATTAGTACCTCATCACCATATGCATGCTAATATGAATGAATGAATGTTACAATTAATGGCGTGAAATAACCAAATCTGGCGGCGCCCCATTCTAATTTGAGGACATAGGCTCCAGCTCATTCAATGTATATCAATCCCGTTACAAGATGATCTGTGGAAATACGTGACCTTAACAAACGGATCATTGGTTGCATGTCTGTCAATCCGTGAACGAAACTACTTGGGCTCATCATCATACACTGGATTGAAGAAATATCTGATTTAAAATACACAGGGAGATTATAAAATAATCATTGGATTTTAAAATATAATAATACAGTATTATTAACCCTTTGACGGTTAAGATAATGAACAGTTTAAGCTCTCTTATTGCGCTTAGTTTTATAATCAAAAGGTCGCTGAAAGTGGCAGCCGTTAACCCCTTAGTTGCTTCTGAAAATTTGGCCTTTTTTTATGTGATACTTATAGCTTGCTCGATTTTAAAACATAGCCTTTAAAAAATTCTATGCTGTATAAATGAGACATTTACAACAATTGTAAATGATGACACTTTTAAGTAATTCATAAAATGATAAATACTAAAAATATTAGTTTTAAAATATTAAATTAAAATATCTAAATAATTTCGCATGATTTTAAACTTTATGAAAGTTTCAACTCTTTTGTTAGTGATACGCTTTAAAATATGGGATTATTCATCATACATACAAACTCGTGTGTCATTCATTATCTGAATTATCTAGCTTTCGCTTTTGAGCCATTGCAGTAACAAACTCCTGCAAAATTACACAAGAAGAATAACTAGATCAGCAACAACTATTTCGGTTATATGTTTCGTTATTATGCAAAACATTTCATGATAACTGTACTGACACCTTTACGCTAGCACGCTGACTAAATTTTTCCAATATTTACCTTTGTAACTGAAACAACTCAGGATAATAACGCAAGAGAACTCAGCTTGTTAACGTCCGTTGGAGAAACATTTCATTATGCGTGTAGGACTCGGTTCCAAATACTTCAGGCTACCTGAGTTCGTCTGCACGCTTTATGTTACTCAATTTGAATGTGGGCAGGGCTTGCTCATAACCATCAAGAGGCTAATTGAACTTTTCAGTGTAAGTTAGATAAGAAGCATATGATACATTTTTTTTATTTGCATACCTTCACTTTTCCATTTAAACCACTAGAGAAGCACGAACTAATTTTCATAATCAAAATAACTATAAAAATGACTTATTTTTTGTATCAAGCATCTTGAAATGGCGACACACCACTTGAATTTTTTAAAAAATATGCGAAATCATCACCAATTTTTTTAGAGTTCAAAACATTCAGAAGAAAATCAGGATCTCATACTTTTGGTCATCATAGCATTTTGCACAATTTTCTCCAATTCAAGAACACTGGATAAAAGTACGAGTTCTTAAAAGGAATCTAGCGAAATGCCAAATCACCAAGCAAATTGAAAATAGAAACATATCTGAGACCCAACTTGTTACTGTAAATATTTCGTTTTTGAACGTTTGTTGCAACAAAATTACGCAAGGGAGGGAGTCTTAAGAACCTTAGAGGTCAGCTGAAGTCAAACAATAGTTTAAGCCGGTAAATACTACTCCCTTTTTTTAAAAAAAAATACTAATGGGAAAAAGTTAACTTCTTATCAGCCATAGCTGATCTGCAAAACCTATTTAATAAATTTCCACGATTATTTAAAACTTTACATAAAATATCTGAGGTCGAAAACACGACCCGATAAACTCAATATCTTTATCATGGGTGTAGTCGCTTCCCCATCCACAAAATAGTGTGTTGAATAACTGCGCCTCGGCCTCAGAGCATTGGAACGCATTCGGATGTTGAAATATGGGACTTCATAGATAAACACTCCCCAGATCTAATTCTCCTATAGGAAACACATCTAAGACCAAGTTTGATACCCAATTCCACTATAGACAGAGATGACAGACCACCCACGTCCCAGTGAACGTTCAACGGCACTGCACCTACACCGACATTACACAATGCAGAAGTGACTATTCACGCACTCAACCCCATTGACAGGAATCCAATCACTACTACTTCGATTTACATTTTCCCTCCTTTTAACGCAATAGATGCTCCCACAGATATCTCATGTATTCTAAATTTAAGGCCGACCTCATTAATAAGTGGAGATTTAAATGCTAAGCATACAATCTAGGACTATGTTCATATGACACAGCTAGAAGTAATATCTTTAGAAATTTTGCTGATCGAACTGCTAAGATATCATAGCCATACCCACACGAACTCGCTACGGCAATAACTCTACCTCCACCAATGACACACTCACAGTCTATTTCCATAGGCCTTACCAAATATTTTCATTACCTAAAATGAGTAGCAACCACATTCCAGGGGTCATTAACTTTGATACTGAAGCGAATATCATTATACCTCCAGCAAAAACTAAAATGAACTGGGAACTGTTTAAAAAACCTTACAAGACAAAAGAAGCAACACTTCTTCCGTTCCCAAAACATGAAATGGAGAAGAAATCAAGGGACACGTCGCCGAACTCACTCAAAATATTCTAAATGCACATATAGATTCTTCCATCAACACAAACTCTCAAACCAACATTAGCAGAAATATAAGATATCATTTTAAAGCCAGAAAAATCTGACATTCACTCACTATCCCACCAACAAACAAAAACTAAACAGAATTCAAAATAAAATAAGTCAAAAAATGCGCTTACATTGACCAAAAGTACAAAAAGAAATTCTCGAAAACCTAGACACTGAAAGTGATTCCCTATGGGAATGTCCAAAGTGTTTAGAAAAGAGAGATACCAAGTATCCATCCTAAGAATCCAAACTAGTATCACATTGAGTGATACGAACAAAGCCAAAACACTAGCTAGTTCTTTACGGAATCAGTTTAAATTAAATGACATCTCCCCACATATAAATGATAGAACAATAATACATGTTGTTCACAATTACCTTGTCAATGAAAATAATTTTTACCCTGACCCCTCTCTTCGTCTCTGAAATAACAAATTATATTGAAAAATTAAAATTAGAAAAGACCTCGGTAGATAAAGCATCACAAACAAAATGATTAAAAATCTCCCCGCTTCATGTATTTTTCAACTCGGAAACATAATTCTATACATGCTAGAATTTGATTATTTCCCACAAGTCTGGAAATCCGCAGCCATGATACTTATTCTACAACCAAAGACCCAACCAGGTCTGAATATTATAGACTATTATCACTATTACGAATCCTCAGAAAAGTAGTTGATTTTTTTTATTTTAAGCAGATTAAGCAGCCATCTTCTCAACTTTGACATTATTATTCACGACTAGCATGGTTTCATGCCAGAGCTATCCACATCGCACTAATTCACCCTATTGGTGGAATTAAGAAAAACTGGATTCTACATTAAACAAAAACCCGAAGAACTATTCTAGACATACAGAAAGCTTTCAACCGAATCTGGTATGATGGTTTTCTCTTCCAATTGATTAAAAACAGAATCTCACACAACTTAAATAAATTTACTCCAAACGAACGAAAAGAATTTCTTAGGATTCGGCTGACGGAATCTACTCCAAACCAAGATACATAGACGCTGGCGTACCACAAGGCAGATGAATTTCATCGACCCTTTTTTTATTTATTTATGAACTACATAACAATACACTACAACACAATTCTCTGCATGTGTGCAGATGATGCAGTCATACCAGCAAGGCCAGCCTAAAAGCTATTGGTCACGCCATAAAACGAAATCGCACGGAATTAGTAGATTGGTACTCATCTTGAAAAATAGCACCATAGGAACCAAATCCTACTCGCATAATGAAATGTTTCTCCAATGGGCGTTAACAAGCTTAGTTCTCTTGTGTTATTATCCTGAGTTATTTCAGTTACAAAGGTTGGAAAAATGTAGCACCATCATTCGGCACCTGTTCCATTTACTTTAAGGTAAGCAAGATTCGTCGGTGTAACCATGTAACCATTCGTTTGGTAGATTTAAAGTATGATTGTTTTCTAGAGAGCACATGCTGACTGAGTTCCATAGAATTAGTTCCGAACTGTTCGAATTTAAATTAAGAATTTACATTCATTTGCTGGACAGTCGAAGACTAAACGTCAAGAAGAGCTGTAGAGTGCTCGAGATTCAATAGAAATTTAGTACTTGTTCTTCAGATATTTCGCGTGTGTGAAATATGACGTTTGTATTTCCAGACGTTCATTAGCCGTAAAGGGAGTTGATTTAGCTCCTCCAATAAATATTCTGAGGGCTTTGTTTTGTATAACATTCTCTTCTCAGAATATGTAAGATCGATCACTCTTAAATCCCTCTTAAACCATTTTAATCTTACCTTATAATGAAAAAATAAGGTCTTCGATTACCAACTCACGCAATGAATGAGGTACTTCTTGAATTCAGCAGATTTGAATCATTACTAGAAATCACTTTTTACCAACTCTACAACAAACGATTTGTTTCAATAATTCACCACATCTTACAACATATACTATACTGTCATTATCCTCTGTCTCTTTTCTTGTTCCTTCTAATTCTATTTCGTTTATATAACTATTACTATCCTTAATTCAATTCAATATATTTAATTTTTTATCTTCATTTAATATTCATAATGACGTTTCAAAGTTGTCTAGTAGTAGTAATTTTATGCAATTCAAATTACAAAAAGGTCCCAAAGTTAGTAAAGAGAAATTTAAGAATAGCCCAATATCACAACACTAGTTGGTCAATTCCAAGAAAAAAAGAGATTAAATTCTTAAATGCATCTTATATGTCAGTTAGTTTTCAAGTTCGAACAACCACAACAAAGGTAAATCGGTTGCGAGCTTGCTTACCAGCCGGTTGGTCCTGGCTCGTTCCTGACATTGAGTAATTTCTTTTTCAACATCATACCAGAAAAGTTTTAAAAATAGTAATTAAAATCTTAATTTGCCTTCTTCAACTAAGAAGGTTGAAAGTTTCTAGTTCCAATGCTAATAGCTCTTGTGTTGCTTCTAAATGTAACGTTGATAAAACCATTAGTCAATCATTGACAAAGAATTAAAATATATTTAACTATTTGGAATTAAAATATTAGTTTTCGTTTCAATTGCATTAGTTACAACAGTTTCTTTTATAAATAAAATATTATTTATAATATTTTATTATTAGCATATACTTAGGTTATTAATTCTATTTCGAAATTCGAATAATTTTTAAATCAGTTGTGGAAAAAATCGCGCTACCGACTTATCTGTATCATGTCTGTCCGAACCTGAAAATTATTATATAATCTCCGCTTGAGACTTACACTCAGTTTTCTCAGACTTGGCTGGCTAGAACGCTTTCTACGTTCATAATTGGGCCCCCCTTAGGTGTACTACAAACCAACCAGTTTCCTCTCCGTCTGAATTTCCCAAGTGTTGTTCCTATGTTGTAAGGGTTTTTAATCACCAAGAAACGAATTGTATGTAACTGGAAGGCAGATTGTTCCAAAATGGAAGATTTAAATGGAATGTAAAACTTGGGAGAGTTCCCAAATCACGTAAATTAAACAAACTATCATTGTTTAATGGAACAAGTTAAGAAGATTAAATGCAATTTAAAACCATAGGTCAGTGCCATATTTATCACAGTTTAAGTATATTTCTCCGTTTAAGATGTAACCCTTGATCACATGAAAAAATGGATCACAAAAAAAATACATATTTAGCATGCATGAAATTAACAATGTTTAGTCTTATTTTTAAGGAATAACGAAAAGAAATTTCAGATTTCAAGAGATAAAGTTTAACTAACAATAAATTTCTTTTTTATTTTATCAAAAATAGCAATTAATTTACCAATACTAATTGTGAAGAAGAAAACAAAAGTATTTGACAACCGTAACATTATTCGAAATGTTTGACTATTTTTGCCAGAACATAGCATTCAAATACTTCTAGGTAAAACATATATCGTTTGTTAAGGTGAATCTATGTTTGCATGCTGAATTTTGTTTCAGAATTAGAAGGGAAAAGAGGCAGTAGAACTGATCTGAAAATTATTATAGTTGCTCAATTTCTTCAAAGAAGATTAGAAACTGCTAATGTTGAAATTGTCCGAATGCGCAGAAAGTCAATCTGTTACATAGTTTAAAGTTTAAATCAGATAAGATCGTGAATAATGAAACTAGAAGTGACTGGCCTGAGTATATCTGAAGCTGATGAAAACCGAATAACACAATTAGTAAAAAAAAGTCCCTGATGTCAATGCGTCTAAATTAGAAACAATTGTATGAATATTACTTCTGAATTATGACTCATTTCTCAAGTATTTCGAAATTGAAAAAATACGATTTTTATGCAATATTTGTCTGAAAACCATTTATCTCTAAGAAAACCAGGCTGACTATATTCTGATTTGCGAAGCCCATATTAATCAAGATACCAATATCTGAGTAGATCTTATATTTATACATAAATCAATCTTTTTTAATGCAATGCCAGTGTTTTAATGTATATTAAGTCAAATATAGAACTTGAGGAAGGAAATATGGTAATAAAGGAGTAACGCTATGGTGTTGAACTGGAGTGTTAGGAATCAGAAACAGGATTGTAATAGAAGACACAATGGCCCAGTGTTCATATTTCGATATCTTGAAAGGAAATTGACGTCTAAATGCAGAAAAATTGGATCGCCCAAAAACCTGTCAATTTTTATTAAATTAATGATTCAATCATTCTGCCCTGAATCCTCGACTTTGTTTGATGTAGAATAGTCCAAAAGTTATTAAAATTACAGATGAATCTCCTAATTTAAATTCAATCAAACGCTGATAGTCATTTGAAAGACAGGTTACGTAAATTCCAGTTTTTCATCTAAAATGAAAATGAAAAGAGAGTTAATCGAATAATGACAAAAAAAAAAGACGACTATCATATTACGCCAAAGTAATGAAATCTATGTCAAATTGTTCAAAAAGATGGAATTCTCCTGCTAGAAAAAGCTATAGCGTATTAGCATTAAAATAATGAAACTAAATTCTGTAAAGTTACTTATCTAATAATTTTTATTTCATTATTAGGAGTGTTAATGAATCAAGCAAAAGATTTTTGTTATTATTTTAAAATTTCTAAATATACGCTAACTATAGAATAAAAGTGATGCTATAAGCTAAATTTTGGCGGCTGAAATGAATTCTTTTTTGTACATTTTATTAAACATATAAAATAAAAAAAATAAAAACTACATGCATGTGGAATGTTTATCATAAATCATTCTATGTGGTAATACCAACGTAATCAGTAATAATACAGATCCTAAAAGTGAGTGTGTCTGCCAAAAGCGTTCCAAGAAAATTAAGGTTACCCTCTAAAGTTAGGTTCTTTTCGGAAAGAAACCATGTGACAAATATCACGTAACACATTTAAGAATACTTCAAGCTTTGGAAATCAGAAGTCCAGTTTAAGTTTTAAACTATCCATCGTATACTGCATCCAATCTACATTTAATCAGCTACAGCTCGATACTAAAGGTCTTCAACTTCAGAAAGTAAGTCTTTTTCCCAGTAGATTCTTTGAATTAAATGTTGAACTTTTCAACTGTGAAGTCCACGCGCTCGTGTAAGTGTGTTCTTCGATCGCTTCCCTCTATTTATCTTAAATAAAAGGGAGTGTCTAGATGAAGCATTCTCCATTCAGACGGTTGAACTGCAGTTGTTTAGATTTAAAGCAATTCTCACACATCTGTGTAATTGTTTACGATTTCTCAAAAGAGTTATTCCAGTTTATACCAGTAAACACATTCGGAGTTATATGTCAGAATTTTAATTTTAATATTGCAGCTTCGCTAAGCATTATTCATCAAAGTATTTTTCGCTTGTTTTACTTAAATGGCGTTTATGTATGCAATTTTTCACATTCAAATACTTATTTTCTAAATATATAGTACGTAAAAAATTAAATAATTTATTTAACCTAGAAAGAAGAGAATATTGAATAAATGACTCATCTTATGCCATTGACCGAATAACCGAAGATACTGAATATTCATAAAAATGTATGTATAACTTGGTCATACACAATGGAGTATTTTATTCCCTAATTATATGTCCTGTTTTTGTTTATTTCGAAACATTTAATCATTTAATATTTCAATGATTACTTTAAAAATAATGTCTCATTCTTCAAGCTATTTGGAAAGGATTTTTATATCTTTCTTCCTAATTATTCGATTTTTTTTTTAAATATTAAAATATTGAAAATAGCAATTTTTATTACTTCTCTTTCATTGATATTTGTAATAATGCTTGGCATTTGTTATTTTTCCATGAAGAACAAATTAAAAGGTAAAGGAAAAAAATTAATTCATAAGAAATTTTTAATTCATTTTTGTGAAATTTCATTTTATTGCAAATTTATGCTTGAAATAATTGAATTATCAACCTAATTTTAAAAAACAGCTAAGCGTTTCTTTACTAAAATAAAATGATTTAAATATCTAACAAATATCTTACAGTACTTTAGTTTCAGGTTTTCAGAATGTAGTGATTTTTTTGTCAATACTTACATAAAGACTTTTAACATAATATTATGAATAATCAGAAAAAAATAAATATATTTTATTTTATTTGTTGCCTTAATTTTAGTTAATAAATACATATATGAAAAATATTTCAAATAATACTTCAACATTATTATCAAAGCAATTATTTCAAAACTGTTTTAATTACCATGAATTTAGTTTAAAAATTCCCACAAAATCGCCTGCTGGAGTTTCAAAATTTTTATCAACAAATTTAAAATACATTGCATATTAAATGGTTTCATATAAAATATTAAGTTCGTTTAAAAGTTTAAAGAACCTAAATTTCGTGTTACCTTAACACGCAATCCTCTTATTAAGGTTTCAGGGGAAATATTAAATGTATAAAGTTTCAAATGCAAGCTATTAAATACACTGTCGAAAAAATTTAACAATTTATCGTCTAACTAAATTTACTCAAAATTAAAATTGATTATTTGTTCTTTTTTTTTCTTTTTTATTAAAACTTGATGATTCATTGATTGCTTTCCTGGAATTTAGATTATTTGAAATTATTATTTATAGCTAATTCTTTGATGACACTTGAATAAATTATTGATGAAATCAGTCTTTCTCTTAAAATTTTATATCTCTTTTTGCATAATTTATGACTCGGTTATTATCTACGCATTCATTATTTATATATATATATATATACTACTTGTTAATCTTGACCAAACGTAATTAGTTTCTATTATATTTTTACTAGTTTTCAGTAAAAATAACTAGATTTCAAGCTCAATGTACATAAGTAGTGTTCTCCGTAAATTCGCATAATATTTTTAAATTGTACCGAATGAAAAAGATTACAATTGTATAGAATTTACTGCAAAAATACATCTTTCGCTGTTTGATTTAATAAAAAAAAATTTCAATTTTGAGAAATGTTAAAATTCTGCAAAATTAAAAATGAATTTTCTTATGAAAAACTAGATATATTTGTAAAGATAAAGATATTTCTACGAAATATCTATTAATATCAAGAAACAAAAGTTATTTGAACATTAGATGGACTATGTTGAAAAATGAATTTATTTTTATCAAAAATGAAACGAATATTAAATTACTTGAAATAGCATCACAAAATACATTTAAATTTATTTGGTTTTCTACTAAGCGAAACATAACTCAAAATAAATTGACGTGAAATAGCTATTAATCAAGAATGAGATTTTTTATATCTTTTCCAAATATTTTTCTCAGAAAAAAAGAAAATAATAAAGAATAAGTACTCTATTGTATCATAAGGAATTAAAATTGAAAACTAATAATATAGATATATATTTCTTAAGTTCAAGTACAAATGTGAAATTCAAAGATGTGCTAAGAACTAAAATAGTTTTCTTTTATAGATTAATTCTTATGATTCTGAGATTAGAGGAGATGTAACAAATCTCATCTTTCTATTTATAAAATTCGCACATGATTAATTATCTTGCCATTAAGCAACTTAAAATGGAATATTACAAAATACGAACGTACAATTACTCTAAATAGAATGTTAATCTTTTGTGTGATTTGTAATATTTATGAATAACAAATGACATTTATTACATATATATTCATACATGGCTTTTTTTTTTAAATTTCACTTATGTTTCAAAACCCATATACATTAAAACAAAATGCTCGTTAGATATTATTTACAAGGCAAATAATTTAATTGTCTTGTCAATAAGGCAATGTCTAAATGATGACAAAAAATTCTATAGATTAAGTCGATTAACACAGTAAGTACGAATGAATATATCATAATGTTTTTTTATTAGCTAGAATCCTCAAAAAATAACAGTAATTTTATTTTTATTTTAAGTAGTAAAAATTGTTACATATACTTTGTTTAATATAAAATAATCCACTTAATTTCCTTTTAAGCTATTTATTATTTTCTAAATAATTTTGTTACAAATCTGAAGAGAGCGCTTTTCTCATGTTTACATGTAGTTTATAATAATATTTAATATGGATAACTGAAATTTCAAAGCTATTGGCGACTGATTGCAATGGAAAGAAGAAGAAAAAAATATATATGTGTGTGTGTTCAATGATTTCACTTAGATATAATTAAATTTCTTAATTTATCCCATACTTTAAATATCACAGTAAGGAACTCATATTTGATTCCTGATACAATTCCATTTATCCTTTCATTTGTTCCATCACGCGCTATAAATCTGCATGATTTAGTATTAACGTTTAAACCAGTAGTGATGATTCCATCTAGATCTTTTCTCTCCATATGAAATACCCAAAGATCCATAAATATAATACCGTGCTATCTCAATAATTGTTGCATTAACTTCCCAAATAGTAAAAGCTTCGTTCTCTTCTGACATAACCACTGAAACGAATGGAAGCATAGTACGTTGTGTCCACCACTACCTCAACAATGTACCGCTTCTTTATTGTATTATATTAACAAATTCATAATTTCAAAATTCTTTATTGTGCTACGAGTGAAGTAAAATATTTCAAATGAAATATTACAAAATTAATTAAAAATTGTTTCCTTAATTCATTATATATATAACTAAATAATTCATTTACTTTAAGGCACACTAAGAAAAATATACGTCCATACTCTTTCACACTTTATTAAATATTTATGAGTTTGAATTATTTGATGAAACTATGTATTTGTTGGATAAATATAATATTACAAAGTACTAGTACATACTCGAAAGTTTTTTAAGGAATTTTGCTATTGACATTAATGCAAGTGACAAACATTTACTTATTTTTTTCTAAATATCTTATAATCCCTTAATTATATATTTCATCGAAAACTATTATACAAACTATACTCCAATTATTTACAATTTTTTTCTTATCTTAAGGACGTTCAAACTGATTTTAGATCATATTACACAATTAAACGACGAAATAATTTCTTAATATTTAGATAATTGAGTAAGTTTTATAAATTCACAAGAGACGTAAAGCGTAATTAAAAACTTTGTAAGCATATGAGAGGGGTATTGCAATTTCTAAAGTTATTAAGGTTATTCAGTTTCTCATAAAAAAAACAAATTAGGGAAAGACATAATCTATAGAGAGATAATTTTTCTGTTACAAACTTACGTAAAATATATATTATATATTAACATTTATACAAATAAAACTTTCATACTTTTAACTCATGTTTGAAAATATTTATACAAATGAACGAATGCAACATTTCTTATGAATATTTAATTAATTGTTACATATATTTACCTCATTACCTAACAATTTAATCACCTTAAATATCCTTATGATTTCCTTTATTTAATTTACAGAAAGAAGTATTTTAAGAAATTTGTACTTCAATTTATAGTTATTTCGATCTTTTGCATTTAGAATTGTAATTAATTAGCTAATATTATTTTTAAAAATCAAATAAATACATAAAAATGCTCAAAAGTTAAAAATCGCTTGAAAAAATTCAAAAATTAAGGCATTTTAAAAATAATAAACAAATTATGATCTATTGATCTAACATAACCGTATATACAATTTGTAATAAAATAATACAGATATTTATAGTGTTATATTTATATTTTATCTTCTGAAAATAATGATTGTTTTTTGTAAGTTATATTTCTGAAAATATCTTTATAATTATATAATGTTTAATAAATTTTTTATTCCTAAAATATTTAAAAAGTAACAAATTTTGCCTTAAATAACCTTCTCAAAAAGATACTTTATTTAAGAACCCATATTTTAATGACATGTTTTTAAGTAGCGACCCTTCAAACATCTCAGATACCTTTTATTTAGTTCAAAACTATTGGTTTTCTCATAGTGTGATCCACTAACATCCTACACACAAACACACACACACACACACACACACACACACACACACAAATATATATATATATATATATATATATATATATATATATATATATATATGTAATTATAATTCACAAATGTCACAGTTCATTTTATTTTTCAGATTAATTCTCTGATCAATTTTTTCATATCTAATTTAGGTACTTTTCCAAAATTTGTGCTTTATCTTTTTGACTTCTTCTTCCATTCATTCAATTAGATTCTTTTTCTTATTAATTTGGTAACACGGTTTTCTGCCTTTTTCTAAAATGGAAATCTGTTTCTCTGTTTTCCTAAATATATATATATGTTCATTTTCCGTATATTATCTAAAAAATTATGTGTAATGTTATAATTTTAAGGAATACTATTTTGTTGATTTAGTTAAAATATTTCTCAAAAATATTTAACTATTTTATTTCTTAATGAAATATTATTCTAATTAGGAGAAACATTAGGTTAATATATATACATACATACATACGTATATTATGTAAGTATGTATGAAACAACTCGGCTCGGCCTATGCTACAGAATCCAATTTCACAGCTAAATAGACCATAAATATTGTTTTTATGGAGTTTATTGTCGTAAGTCCTTCATTATACTTCGACACAAAAAATGACAGCTAACGTCACAAAGGGGTAAAGTAATGCATCAGCGTAACTAATATACCAATACAGCGCGCTGAGTGACGTAGTTAACATTGCAAGCGAGAGAGATAAGAGATAGAGAAGAACATTCCATTAGGTTTATACCAAGCTGAGGTCCAGACGACAGTTACGCTTAAAACACTTGAAGTTGTTTCGCAGGTGTATTTGAGTAGAGTACTGAAATAGAATTTTGTAAAAGTTAAAAGAAGGAAGTAAAATAGTTATTCAAGTCATTATATATGTGTGTGTGATTATTCAGGACTCTCGTTACACTTTTAACTTGTATTTTCTTGCAAAATGTGACTTTATTTTATTCCTGTAAGTCAAAAGTTGAAATTAATTTCTAAAATTAGCTGTAAAACACTTGGTAAAAAAAATTTCTTTACATAAGCGAAAACCATGCTGTTTTGGAAATGAATTGGAATTTTGATTAAAATTATTTTCCTTTATTACAACAATAGCTATATATTTGTAATGAAACGTTATAAATTATTAGAGCTATAAATTTGTAATTCGAAAAATATATTACTGTTCTTAGACGCAAGAAATAATAAAATACTAAAAAAATTATAAAAACATACTTCATTACTAAACTATTAATAAATTTACGAACATTATTTTTGTGTTAATGAATTTTACGAATTAACCACGATAACTCTACATGAAATTATATTATTCAAACAATTAATTACACGTAAAAATATCTCAAAACTAAATACACCGAACTCTATTTTTTAATTACTTTAAATCCTAAGGGGCTATTTATGTATATTTTTCCTACAGACTTACCATCATTAAAATTTATTTTTCTCCCGCATCACTTCTCAACTACTGCGCTTTTATAAGGAATATATAATTATATTTTTAATAAATAGTTAAGCGAACTTTTTTGATTAACGACCATCGCAATTTCAAAAATTACCCAGACACTTCTCCTCATCTAATGAGCAGACGGTTATAAATACTTTCCTCATTTAAGCGAACAGTGGGAAGTTTTTGGGACTAATTTAACTACACTCCTTGAAAGTTCGACAATTAAATTAAGAACGGCTCGACGAAACACACCTTAAACGCAAGCGCGAAGAAGGAAAGCCCGGGATTAGCTTTCATTAGTGAATAAGATTCACATTTGAATGGGGTACGGTTAAGTGGTATGAGGTAAGACGGGAAAATAATTATGCATTGTAAAATTTTTCAGTGTAATTAACTTAATAAAGACAATTAATAAAAATTACCTTTATCAAAAAATTTCAAATATTACCTAGAGGTATTAACTGATTAAAAATTAGTCTACCAGTGTTCATATTTTGCTTACCTAAAGTTTTGTTCTTAAAGTAATTAATTCTAAAATTAATTTATAAAACTAAAAAGGAACTTTAGATAAATCAAATTTTAAAAACTAATAATAACTTGTTTTCTTTTATAAATAAAGTAATAAATTATCATGTAATAATTAAATAATACACAATTATATATTAATTAATAAATCATAAATTAATTAAAATATATAGATTGTTTCACTAATTTCATCTTTAAGGTATGCTATAATTTGAAAGAACATATATTTTTTAAATAAATATAGAAGTTTAATTTAACTAATAACTTCCCTAGATATGCTCAAATATTTAATTTCATATAAAATACATTTAAAAGTTATACAAAATGACCTTCATTGCAAATATGAAAGGTTATCTTAAAGTCTTAATTAACATAAAGAACTTACTGATATACCTCGATAAAAGTTATTGTGCGTATAAAGGGATAAGTACAAAGGAAGGTACTTGAAGATTATTGTAGGTATAAAAGAAGGTATTGAAGACTATTAATAAAAATGACTTGTTTTCAGGACATCACATTTATTTGCGCACATCTTTTCAAACATAAATTCAAGACACAATTTTACACAAGCACCACTTTTTCAACGTTCCGTCTTTACCTCTTGGAACCAAACTCAATACTATTTTTCATATCCGTTGCCAGTAAATTATCTAAAATCAAAACTATGATCTCATGTTGCCAAAAAAATATATCTTAATAAAAAATATTGAAAAAGGTATCACATTGTTTAAATCGTCTGCTTTTAAAAGTTGAATAGGTAATATCTTAAATAAAGTATCACATTAAATTAAATCGTCTGCCTTTATAAGTTGAACAGATAATAACTTTAAAAAAGTATCACATTAAGATTAAATCGTTTGTTTTTAAAATTGAATATGTCACAGTATGTAAAAGTTATACCTTGTGTACACAATGTTGTAAGTTACAGCTATTGTTGAAGATTTGTTTCGTTTCAGTAAACAGTAGAATGAAGTAATACGCAGTACGGGGAAGACAGAGTTCAAAATCTGTAGTTTGGCAATGCAGGTTTTCGAAAGGCCAAGGAACGATGGGGTGTAACTGCAAATGGTGAGCATGCAAAGAAGTATTAAAAATAAAGAATAAAAATAAATTTTCTATCTCGATTATTTTATTAATGATTAAAACTTTACGATATAGTTAATTACTTTGATCTACGGCTTCCAAAAACCGAACAAATCCATATTAATAACTATGTTTATAATATTAAGTACATAAGGAGCAATTAAAATGCAGAATAAATTTTATCAAGATATCTTTGTATCTTCTTACCAACAATTAAAATTTTATGATACCCCTGGTATGTCTCAATCCTATTGTTGCAAATATTACTTCAAAATAATTTGAACCACTCTGATAATTAAATTATCAACAACTGTAGAGTTAAAAAATAGCTTTTTGACACTTTTATTCTTCCATCAATAGCAAAATGATTAAATGTTAATAATTCAAAATTAAATATATCCTAGATTATTTAATACTATATGTGATTGTATTATGATATCTATATTTCAGACTATTTTGATTTTTCCATACGTGATGTTTGCTTTCAAAATAACAATCATGGATAGTGAAATGAAGAAAACCATTTTAAAAAAATAAAAACTTTTGAAAGTAGTACAACACAGATAACAACAAATAGTAGGATCAGAATCGTTCTTATACTTTAATCAAACATACTTCATATATGTTACAAAGGATAAATTATTTGAATTATTTTCTAATTATCAAGAAAAACATTTTCGCTCTATTATTGAAACATTCCTTATTTCACACTAACATATTGGAAGACCTTAAAATATTATGTTTTTAAGACTCTTTTTTTTTCAACGTAATATTAATTTTATAGAATTTACTCACTTTTCAAAATCTAAAATATTTTATTTATTTGTATAAAATAAACAGCACTCGTAAAAGTAAAAGTTCTTGATGACTTAAACTTTTGCTTAATTTAAGAAAAAAATTTAAGTGATTGAAAGGTATTTCATCTGAATAAAAATAAAATCCCTTTTTATATTTATTTTAATGATTCGTTTGTTTTATTTCTAAAATCAGAATGAAAATTTAATTGGATGGAAATATTATTCCTTCTGGTACACTTCATTGGTTTTAGACAGGAAAAAAAATCTAGTTTTGAGAAGCAGTAATTCTGTAAGAGTTACATTGTATTCTCGAATTTAAGATGGTGGTAGACAAGAATTTTGTAGTATATAGAGGCAGTCTTTATTCATCGTTGTATACTTTGGTTGAATCGAATATCAAACCTTACATTCACTGATCACAAGACCGATATTTCACCAACCGTGCGATACTGGTCACTATCGGGAACAATTTCTAAATTATTTCGAATTTAATAATAACTAGTACAGAATTATAAAAATGAAACATTGTACAGTGTCTTATAATCTTTAACAATAGCCACGAACACAAGGAATGAACATGAACTGCAACAAATTATTTACAATATAACTGATAAATGATTGCAACATCGCGACAAGTTAATACATATTAATTACAGAAGGTAACAGGTCAATTGAATAGGCCCCGGCCTGACACATAGATGGTGCTACTAGAATTAAATCCATAAGATTTTTAGTTAGCCCCAACCCTCAAAAGATGCGTGTATAAATTTGACAGCTATCGGATCTTTAGTTTGTGAATTATAGCATTTGGAGTGAAGCAACTTTTGTTATTGTGAAAAAAATGGATAAAAAGGAATTTCGCGTGTTGATAAAATATTGCTTTTTGAAGGGAAAAAATACAGTTGAAGCAAATCCTTGGCTTGATGCCTAGTTTCCGGACACTGCCCTAGGAAAATCAACCATTAAGGATTGGTATGCTAAGTTAAGACGTGGTGAAATGAGCACCGAAGACGGTGAACGCAGTGGACGCCCAAAAGAGGTTGTTACCTACGAAAACATTAAAAAAATCCACAAAATGATTTTGAATGACCGTCAATTGAAATTGAATGAAATAGCAGACACTCTAAAGATATCAACTGAACGTGTGCATCATATCATTCACGAATATTTGGGTATGTGAAAGCTCTGTGCAAAGTGAATGCCGCGCGAGCTCACTTTTGACCAAAAACAACGACGAGTTGATGATTCGGAGCAGTGTTTGAAGATGATCCAGCGTAATAAACCCGAGTTTTTGCGTCGATATGTGACAATGGATGAAACATCATTTCACTCCGAAGTCCAATCGACAGTCATCCGAGTGGACTGCACACGATGAACCCGCTCCAAAGCATGGGAAAACGCAACAGTCGGCTGGCAAGGTTATGGCGTCTGTATTTTGGGATGTGCATGGAATAATTTTCATTGACTACCTTGAAAAAGGAAGGACCATCAACAGCGACTATTATATAGCGTTATTAGACCGTTTGAATCGCCGAAGAATGGCCGCATTTGAAGAAAAAGAAAGTGCTGCTTCACCAAGACAATGCACCGTGTCACAAGTCAGTGAAAACGATGGCAAAAATTCATGAATTGGGCTTCGAATTGCTTCCTCATCCACCGTATTCTCCAGATCTGGCCCCCAGCCACTATTTTCTGTTCTCAGATCTCAAAAGAATGCTCGCTGGGAAGAAATTTTCGTCGAATGAAGAGATGATCGCCGAAACTGAGGCCTATTTTGAAAAAAAAGGACAAATCGTACTACAAAAATGGTATCGAAAAGTTGGAGGGTCGCTATAATCAGTGTATCACCCTTGAAGGGAATTATGTTGAAAAAAAAAAACTAATTTTGCCAAAAAAATGTGTTTTACTATGGTAGGCCGGGGACTTTTCAATCGACCTGTTACTATTATACTCTAATTTAATTTGTTGAGAAACTAGATGACAAAATATCCCTGTGTGGTTGCACGTATGCAGGAAATAACCTAGAATATTTCGAACCGTTTGCCAGTAACTCCATAGATGCTAGCAAGAATCTACTACTGTTAGTGGTCGCAACACAGATAATTTGCAGAAAACATTACTTCAAAAATAAATATGTCTAAATGGTTCTTCAAGTATACAACACGTTCCTATTTTTTTTTGTCTTTTTAATGCATTATTTCTTTAGTTACACTTAAAGGCTTCTTTTTTATTAAAAAAAAATATTTTCAAAGATACTAGGTTACTCCCCAAACTTTGTACAATTAGTTCTGAAACACTCTGTATAATTATGAGAACTTATGATGAAGTGATTAAGAAATATGGATGAGTTTTACGGTATTTCCTTTAACAGGGTTTATGTTCCTGCAATACAGATCTCCATTTTCTCATGTTGGCATTCTTTAGAAATGCATGTAAGCAGTTGGAGATGAGACTCATAATTCTGAAACAGAATCAAGTAATGAGAACTGGACCTCAACTGGTATCTCACTCTAAAAACTTTCATGTCGCTTCATGCGAACATTTAAGAGGCCATATTCCATTTAACATGTAGATAGCGTCATTACTCTATGTTGTTCTTTAGTGGAATAAGAACTCGCAATCACGGCTTATTTTTAAACATCACGGGTTCTGCTTCCTGTCAAAATTACTGAGATACCTAAGTCATGTATGATATTTCGAAATTATCTAATCGTAAATAGTATAAATGTTCAACCCCTGTTGACCATATACAAAGTGAAATATATTTATTCTAGATGTTTATGTATAATTAATACATCGGTTGATAAGTTCCCGGTCTAAAGAAGAAAACTCAACTTTTTCAGTCAAATTCGATTTTACTCATCAACATAGTTTCCTTTAAGAGCGATACAATCATTCCAGAACTTCTCTAACATTTCGATACCTTTCTTGAAGAACGATTTATCTATGGTCTCAAAGTATGAGTTAGTTAGTTTCGGTGATCACCTTCTCAGTCGAGCCAAATGTTTTTCCAGTGAGCATTTCTTTTAGGTCTGCGAACAGGTAATAATCACTGGGGGTCATATCTGAAGAATAGGGTGGGTAGCAATTTTTTCATCGTAGCCAAAGACTTGTGTGTCACGGTGCATTGTCTTGGTGAAAAAGCCCTTTCTTTCTTTGCATATGGGTCCGTTTCTTCGAAATTTCTTCGTTCTAACGATCCAGTTTAGGACATGTGGCGATTGCTATTGACTACCTTGCCTATTTAAAGGTAATCGATAAACAAAATACCGTATGCATCCCAAAATACATACGCTATAACTTTGTTAGCACACTGTTTCACTTTGGAGGAAGTTCACCGGCTGCTGTCCACACAGCTGACTGCCGATTTGACTCTGGCGTATAATGACGGATCCAAGTTTCATCCATCATTATGAATCGAAGCAAAAAATATTTTTTATTTCCCCGAAACAGCTTCAAACTGCGCTCGGAATCATCGTCTCGTTGTTGCTTTTGGTCTATTGTTAACACACGTGGCACCCACTTCGGAAACAGCTTTCTTGTAGATAAATGTTCATGAAAAATAAAGCCTACGCATTCCTTTGATATATTTAGGGTCAGCTCTCTCCTGTAACTTCACTTTACGGATTGTGAAAACGATTTTGTGAACTTTTTTGATGTTTTCCGGTATAACCACTTCTTTTGGGCGACCAGATCGTGGCACATCATCGCTGTTCGTACGACCACGTTTAAATTCCGCAATTTAATAATGGTCGATTTTCCTGGTGCAGAGTCCGGATAATACTTATGAAGAAATGCTTTTGTTCAAGAGTGTTTTTTTTCATCAAAAAACAATGTTTTATCTTAACACGAAATTATTTTTCCTCTTTATTGGTTTGAAAATAAAAAAAAAGTTGTTTCACTAATACCACTATAGCTTTTGAACCAAAAATCAGATCATCATAAAATTTTTACAGCTACCTTTTGACGGCTTGTGCTTACTAAAAAAAATACTGGTTCTGTATTTAGAGCAACATCTGTGAGTCGGACCATGAGCTTATCAGCCGATTTGTTATTTTATATTTATATAGAGAGTATGATATAAAATATATAAGACTCTATAGAAATATAATTATTTTTTATATTTATATAGAGTCTGATTAAATGCTTGGTGTAACACTAGAATTCTTTGAGTCATATATCAATAGATATGCACAAGTTTTAATAGACTGTTAGGCTGTAAAACTTACATCTGGGAGGAAAGCAAGTACTATAACTTTATATATTGTTCATATATAGTACAATAGGATGAAGTTGTGATTAAATTTACAAGTACTTTGGTGTATCAGTACATGGAGCTGTCGGATGGAGCAGCAACAATCTCTTGCGACTCCAACTGTGTACCAAAGTTCATTAACCGCAACGTTGTCAAGTCGTGATGTGTTAGGCTGGGACAACATATGACATGATGTTCTTAATGGGTCACATATCTAGAGTATGTACTCCCTACAAAAACAAATTCATTGCATTGAGAAAAGGCCGGACACTATAGGAGAATTACGATAGTGCATTTTGCTGTTGAAAAGTAGCATCATAGAGGCCTTCGAGATAGCGAATAGTCTCGGCCTTTTTGAAACGCCGAAAATGTAACGGTGGCTGTCAAAAGTACAGACTTAGCGAACAAATGGTGACCATGATGCGTTCTCTCTCTCAGTGGCACCACAAACTGACACTGCAATTGCTGCTCCCGTAAACGATGTCGAATGCAAGCTGAAATCGTTTGTTCCCCTTCGTACATGCACACAAGAATATGGTGATCATAATGCTGTACGCAATACTAGGACCTGTCTGAAAAGAAAATATGACATCATTCCAGGTTTCATCCTCGTCGTTCAATGCACCACTCTCACAGTCAAGTAATGGGGCTGATGCGCATTAAATTAATTAAATTAGGGTCTGAAAGACTTTGTGTTAATGGAGTGTGGATGTTTGGAGAGTGGGATGCAAGCTTAAGATTTGTTCTCGTTATTTGATAAACTAGTTCAAGATAACGAGATTTGTAAGGTTTCCATGTAAGAAAACAGTTATTCAATGAATACACTCTAAATATATTTTGAGCTTAGACTCACTTAAAATTTTTAATATGATTAATGAATATTTCTGTAACTACAAGTAATTTTCTTAAGTGAAGTAGCAAAACAGAATTTTCATCAATAATTATTCATCATAGTAAAATATGAAAAGGATATACTATAAATATGACATGTCCTCGAATAAATGTCGTATGTTCTTTCGTTGATGGATTGACCATTCATTAACTTCATTCGTTAGAAGCGACATTAAAGTGACAGGCGATGGACCTTGTAAATTTAAGCCTCGTCAAGTGACGAGAATAACACTTGAGCAGTTACCTTCTTCTCCAAATATCTATGACGCGTCAATGAGTGGATTTGGTACCTCAACAGAATTAATATGAATCAGTCCAGTTGGTTGGTCTTTAATGTCATATTCGAATAGTAATTCGAACCATGAAGATACGACGGAGACCACATCGGCAGCGAATTCGAGCTATAAGCACTAAGCTATCGCGACTCCGACCAAGGTTCGAATGCGACTTCCGAATAGGAAATTCACTGTACAATCTTCCCTTTTATATAAACTGTAGATGGCTCAATCATTATCTGCGTTGTTCAAATGTATTGAAATGGGAATGATTTGGATATTCTTGCCTGTTGTATTTTATTTGTCATGCAAAATCGAGGTTTGTTGTTTGACGCTTTCATGTTGAAATTTTAGTTACCAGCAGCAAATAAATCAAATAAATCAACTACAAAAACCAAGTCACAGGAATCTCATTGAAATGAATACTAATATTTCATAAGAATAAAGATTGTGATTTTTTAAAACTTTCCAATATTCTCATATTTATTGGGAAAGTACAACCAAGATATTATTTTCTGCATCAACAAGCCTATAGAATAAATTAGGTTCCTAAATGCGGAATTTGTCTGGGAAAGATTTATTTTAACCGGTCTCTATTTATTTACTCTCTTATTTGCAATATTTTATCCCAAATAAAAGTCAAAATATATTAAAAATTTCGAAATATATTTCATAATTTTTTCACAATTTATGAGCTTTACTAAGCAATAAATTCTGACAACGATACTCACTTATAATAGTTTATAAGACTTTTCCTTAAATTTGACCACATATGTCAAGATTACTTTTTGCTATGCTTTGAGTTGCTTTGGATTCAATTTATTTCGCATTGCTCTTATAGATATACATTTTTTTCAATTAAAAATTAAATAACTTATTCCTGACTGTCCCTCATATATTGTTATTTATTATTAAATACAAGAATCAAGATTTTCTATACACTGAAAAATCTAAAACATAAAAGAGAAATATACAAAAAATAAATTTCGATTTTGTTTCATACACTCATTTTATTTCAAAAATCAAGGTTCTTTTTTAACTTAGTGGAGCTTAAACACCTTTTTTGCAGTTCAAACTTTGACACCTAACTCAGATTCAGTTTTAAAAGAAAACTTTTCTTTCAAAATGACACTAAAAGTTATTTGTACAAATTTCTCTTCGTTCCGGACTTGTTTCTCTCTCTTGACTTAATTTACAACCACACTAGATAAACTTCAGTGTCCTTTATCGACAGACGTGTAAGGCTATCTTTTTGGAGAATTTCTTAACAAATAAGTAATTTTTCTTTTGTATCGTAGGAAAGCTAAAAGAAAAAAAATATCTCACAGAGACTTAAACTAAGAGATTGCTGGGATGTATGACAAATTACCACTTATTTTTTTTATAAAATTATCCATTTATTTATACTTAGATTCAATGATTGTTTGATTTAATTGATACAACGGGTGGATTACGGCAAGATGAATCTAAAACTTTTTAATGTGAAGAAATCGTGTATTTAGGACCAAGACAAAATTATAAATATAATAAAGGAACTAAAAAAAGATGGAGTTACGAAAAGGGTCATATATAGAAAAATGCTACTTGGAGCTTCCTGAGCCTTGATCACCCGTTATCACCAAATATTGTGATTATTTATGAGCGTCACACTGAAGACTAATGTCGATGAACCTCTTTATTCTAAACCACGGTCAAGTGGTAGATGAGGAAGATAACTGAGCTAGGACCTCCCTCTCCAAACTTTCACGTCACGCCAACGGAATGACTTGGGGCATTGATCAAATTTCATGTGCATCAGCCATGCAGCATGGAGGATCTTAAGAGATATCAGAGCTCCCGCTTCAAGGAAAACAAGACCGTCCGTGGGTCTGTGACCACGAGGTTATCGCGACAACCGCTTACCAAAGATAGTAAACCTTATTAATTGTTTTGTTGTTTGCTTAATTTAGAATTTAATCAGGAGCAACTCGTGGGCATTGTACAAAGAATCTCATAGTATGAACTATACACTCAAGTGATGTGAATGTCACATGAGAAGGCAACAGATTTCCCTAACGCTTACACTACGCCAACGTGACAAATTAAGTCCGACTGATTTAACGTGCCTCAGTTCCGTTGTACAACGGGTCATTAGGGGCATCAATCGTCGAATACACCACTCAACAGAGGTAATACCAAAAAACAAGATCGCAACCATGTACAATCGGATACTGCGTCTCCTGAAAACCTCATGGGGAAAAGCAACAATCAAAATGATCTAAATTCCGTACTTACTTAAAGAAGGTATGTTCCAGAGGGCTGATTTGAGGTCTTTCTGAATGAAAATGCTAATGTATGTATAAAGAATATGGATAAATTATAAGCAATGGTGATAATAATGATAGTGAAGTTTTATTGGAGCAAGAGCCAGGTGTATCCATACTGCGCCAATTAAGGTAAATCTGTGATCTAGACGTTAAAACGATGAAAAAAGTTTGATCGTCAAGAAGGGTGAAGTGATAAAGTAAAGTGTTTTGGCGCAAGAGCCAGATTTGGCTATGCTTAGATCACTAGGGTGCCTTAGGTCATGATGCCCGTACTTACCTAAAGAAGGCAAGTCCTTGAGGTCCCCTGATATAATCCCTAGGAGCAGAGTGCCTGGCTATAACCCCAGATGCTGGTTTTTCCATTTTAGTCGACTCTTACGACATGCATGAGCTACAGTGGGACTATTCTGTCATTCTTGGTCACCAAACGGGTCTAAATTATAAGCAAATGTACGAATAGAACGAAACAATTTTTTTTAACTGAAACCTTGTTTAAAGAGTTTTTTTTTTCTGTGAAATTTTCATGTTATATGAAAAATCAGTTTCTGAAGTTGGACTATTCGTGATTTTCTCTTCATTAACCTCAGGGACTTGATGGTAATTTGAAATGCATAAAATAACAACTCTTTACCAAGAAAATTATAACGTAATTGGGTAAAGTAGAAGTGAACTTATAATTAAAGCCAGTGAGATATAAGCAAAATAGAATGGAATGGAAAAAAGGAGATTTCTGATAACGACATCATGATAGATGTTATAGATTGGAGTGAATGCTCGTAATTAATCATTTATATTGAAACTAGTTGGAAGTGACTTGTGTTCAGAATAATAGGAGTTGAATCTGATGTAATCTAGAAGTGTTTGAATCAGAATGGGTGATTTGGTAAACTAAGACTTCATTATCTGAACCTAATTTAGGATTAACTGAGTTCAGCGAGATTCTAGAGAGCGCGATATTTACATATCCTTTGATGGACGATGAATTTTAGATAAAAAAAAGTTTATTGACCTTCTCTAACGTATCTTCAATGGTAATTTTTAATATATTAAATATTTAATTAGATGTTAGGATGGCTATAGAGTTAAATAATACGTCATTGGGTTTATGAAGTAGCATTACATAAATTTTACATGACCTTAATATTTGACTTTTTATATTATTATTAGATATATTGCAATACATTATAATGCAGAAAATTAAACTAATAATCAGTGCAGAGAAATGATGATGAAGTACACACTATTAAGACCAATGAAAATCCAACCACATCAAAATCCAATATCCCATACTAATAATTCTTCTATTTATTCAAACTTATGTAAGAAAATTATACGTAACTATCGATCTGTTCAACACGTCTTTCATATATACATATATTTTTTTTAAATATTTTATCTAATACCATAAATAAATTGATCCTTTTCAAATAAATTCATTCTAAAAACGGATTAATAATTTTCCTTGTTAACTTTGTTATTACGAGAATTGCTTGCTTATAATAAAAAACACAAAGAACTTTTTACAAGTTTTTAGATCGATATATTTTTCTAATATCTTCATCCAAAAGCTTAAGAAAGATATTTTTCTCATAAAGCTTATTCTGAGATATCGCTTCCAATAAAGTTAATCCTCTAAAGAATGAAAAAGAAAATATAAAGAATGAAAGAAAAAAGGATGACATATAGCGTAAAGTAAGCAAACAAATGATGAGCTTTTGTAAATCTCTACCAAAAAATCGGCTTATATTTTTTTTATTATTTTAAGAAAATATTTATTTTTATAATCAAACGCTGTTGAAAATCTTCATATCCAGAAGAACAAGTACTTTCTGAATTTCAACAATGTATGCCAAATGTCACTTAATGTTAATCGGAGAGAAAATACCAGTACTGAGATACAATGATTGGGCTAGAATTCTTAATGATTAATCCTTTATTAATATCCCATTTATTGATTAATCGCTTATTAACATCCTTATTCCATTAACTTATCCACATCCTTACTCCATTCACGTTCTTATTAATTAATTCATTATTAACATCCCACTTATTGATTAATCCTTTATTAAAATCTCATTTATGAGATTAATCCTTTATTAACTCTTTCGCTACCGGAGGGAGAAAAAAGAAGTGCTTCTCTGGGCCCAAGGTTTCTTAACGAGGAGTGCCCAGACAATTATAGATATTAAGCCTAATTCATGAAAAAAATTCCTCTAAAATCTGCTATTCATTAAAATATTTTGGTATTGACATATATTATTTAAAATGCATTAAACTTAATATATACGAAATAAAAAAAATATTTAAACGAAAATTCTATGTTTTTACATAAAATAATTACATAAAAATCATATCTTTTAAGAAAATACAAAATATTTTTACATTTGTTACATCAATTTCATGGTGTAATGATGTACCATTACATGGAACATATAGATATAAAAATAAATCTCATTTTTCTGTATGGTATATTTATAAAAAAAAATTCAATACATAGTCCAACGTTACATGTCTTACACACATATTTAGTCAATTTTTGACATTTCACGCAAGATTTTGAGCAAAGGGCAAATCTTCTTCGTCCTTTTCTTCATTTAATGGCTATGAGCAAATTTGGATTATTTTCGCTAACATTACTGTCAGATTCATTCATTAGTTCGCAAATCTCAGTATCATGTAAATAATTTCTTTTCGTCATGACTGTCCTACAAATAAAAACCAACCGAATGAAACGAACAGTTGAGAGCATCTGCTACCAAAAGCCCTAACCAAAAGATCTTAAATTCTTCTTCGAACTTCTAAGAAGCAAGCAAGAAAGAAAAAAGCAAACCGAAAGCAAGTGCACCCTTTAAATCATGTAATTACATTTAAAGAGCCGCAAATGGGCTTTTAACAACTACCTCCTCCCTCCTGGTAGCCAGAAGTGAAATCCAAGCCCATATCACCAAGGTCAACACTCCAAATAATTTATCTATATAGATTTCCCGGTAATGTAACGCCATATAGTAACATTAAAAAAATCAAATAAAACGTTCTCATCAAGCGTATCTCTATTGATACGTTGGGCCGTAGAAGACACTCACGGAGCGTATCTAATGTGATACGCTGGGAACAGGAGAGAAAACACGAGCGTATCAAATACGATACGTTGGGAATGAACGGGTTATAGCACGAGTTGAGGGAAGAAAACAAGGAAAAACGCCCTCATTTGAAAAATAAAATGATCATCTTAAACTTAGACAATACATGGGTGCACATACGTGCATGTTCGATGCGATAGACTTATAACTTTGAGTCTGGATCAAGAGACAAGGATGACCTCCGAGCTAACATCCCACTCTTCAAACTTGCATCTCATGCCAACGTGAGGACTTGGAGCTTTCTTCCCGTACCCTTCGTTGTCCTTTCACCTTTTAAACCTCATGAGCTAGCATTTCGGTCTTTCTCTGGTTACTTTCACTTTCATATAATTCGCTTTGGAGGGGAATGTTTAGCATGGACAATTATGTACATAAATTTGTATCTGCCTGTTAAGTAAGTAATTTTATGTTTTCTGCAAATCAATTGCCTGAACCGTATTACTATTTATAAGAAGTTGAATTGATTATTTCTAGTTGCTTAGTTCATTGATTTATAATATCAAATGCATTCTTGTACATCAAAAATGAATAAATATCGTTGCGTTTCAACACTTGTCAGAATATTTTTAATCACAATCGGATGATCGCTATTAAAAATTAATTATGCATTTATGAGATAAAATATAATATATTTTAATCAGTATTATTTAATAGCACCTAGTATTAATGACTGGTTTGTCTATTAGTTTAAGCACACTTGAATGTTGCTATTGCTCCATCAAATATCTCCATTTCACTTGAATGATTATCTAGCAAGCTGTATGCGTATTAACTAAATAATGTGAGAAACGTGCAAAATTTTCCAATCTTTAAAGGATCGGATAAACTTTCTTTCTTTTAAAAAACAGTTCAGTCTGTACAAGTATCTAGTGTCTACATATTACGCTGGAAAATGTCACTCAAACGTTGTGTATGGAAACTAAAGACTGGTTTTCCTTGCCTTCAATGCTCTTTAGGAATCCAAACCATCTAGTTTAGATCAATGTTGTTGTGACATAATCCCCCATAGTAATTCGACCGTCCTAGGAAATCATAGCTTACATGACAGTTAGGTTTATTGCCGCAAGAGCCAAATCTAGTTAAGACGTGTCAAAAAATACTTGTGCAAAAAAACATAAATTTTCAATTTATGGAAAAATGTTTGTGTGTTTCCTCCCGGAAATCCATATTAGCATGTTTACATGGACCCATTTTCAAGTTTCACTGGTCAAAAGTGTGTTGCAGCTTTTTTTCTGATAACTTTTTTGATGAGACATTTTTTTTCCTCAGCAGGCTCCAATAACTTAAGACTATTTTTACGACATATTTGTTTAAAACGAAGGAAAGTTAAAAGTGCTAAGTCAGGGGAATGCCAGAAATGTTCTAGTGTTGCATTTCATTTTTGAACCAAAAAATGCTTCATGGACAGTATTGTGCAGGAAGGAGGATTGTCTTAATGCATTTTGAAACCATTCTCCCAGAGGAGTGGACCTTTCTTTAACTATTTTCTCAGCTTAAGGGGAATTAGTACCTTTCGAAAGCAAAGTTAGAACATTTTGACATACTTTTTTCGATTCATCATAAGTCAACAATGTTTGCTCATTTTAATATGAAGTTTTGCCAGTTTGTGTAATATAATGTATAGTTTATAAGAGTTGAATCAAGTTTTGTTATTAAATCAATACATTTTCTTAAACAACATGAAATATACGAATAAAAATTTAAAAAATAAACTAGCTTACATTTGAAACATGTACAATAGAACCATCATTCTTATACCAAATTAAAGCTAAATAATGTCTTTATTTTGAAACCTCACATTTTAAACTTACCTCACATTTAAAAAAACTAAAAAAATTAAATGTGTCATAAAATTTCAAACTAGAAACTTTTTTTTATCTATCATGCTATAAAATAAAATCTGATCGTCCCATTAACAAAATTGAGGATCATAGAATAAATATCTTTAAGTACAACACCCATGTAAAATTTTAAAACTCTACATGCAAAACCATTTTTTTAATCCTGTGGGAAAGTGTGAAAATACGAAACTGAGAAAAAGCGATTTGTTTACTTTGCAGAATTTTGATGCGGATTACTTTAAAATACACCTAATATTCTACTCTATTTTTTGAAAATAAATTTGAAATATCGAATTTTTGAAGATGCAAAGGTACTAAGTCCCCTTAATAAAAAGTTCTTTGTAGTAACTCTCGTTTCCTTGACTTTCCCTCTGATAATCAATTTTCCAATATGATACCACTGATAACAAAAATACAATCAGCATTGATCTAAATATTTATTTGCTTCGACAAGCCTTTTCTATCTTGGCGACGATGGAGTTCCCCAATGCATGATTATCTTTTTGTTTCTGGAGTCTTTTCCATAATTCTCCGTAAGTATTTTCTTTATTTTCACCAAAAATTTCAAATTCATACTAGAATCTGTTTTATAAATCACATTTTGTTGAAGTACACTTAATCACGACTGGTGAATTTCTGAGTGTCCAAAAAAAGATAAGGTTTGCTTTGAAGACTCGAAGCCAGTCCAAGATCATCGCCTCCGGACTGTCATTTGAATCTCGTTGCGTTCCGAGAGAGATACAAAGCCAGCGCCATTTCTTTATAGACATACCTCGCATGAAGATGACCATCATCGGAAAGGTAATGAACTATTTACTACAGGGTTAGGTTACAATGATCATCTAATTTCCGGACAAGCCTACTCTTTTAGCTAATACAGCATTGAGGCAACAGATGTGAATTCAATAAATGTGTTTGGAAGGTGGCGACAGGAAGTTGAAACCATGAAAAAAGTAAAGCATCATGTAACTGGGAAAGATTCTGAGGGAAAAGTTCTTGGTGACCGGTGTGGCAATGCAGTTGTTCATACAGGCTTTTACAGGAATTAAGATGTAGGAAATTTGGAAGTCAGAAACGTAACTGGAAGTCTACGGCATGCTCCTCGAAGAATGCATAACACATTTTAGCCTCATGGTATGATACATAATTCAGTTGAAAGATGCTTCGTGTGAAGGATGCACTGTAACTATGTAGAAATGTACCTCTCTGAATAAATATGCACATATGCACACTTATTGTGGACTTTTTCACCACAAGAAATAACTATAGTAAAACATGCTAGAAAAAATGCCCCATAATTTAACACTACTTTCCCTAGCTTTTTGGTGCCTGACAATGATTTCTGACAGTTTATTTTATGATCTCATTTGTTGAATGCGTCAGTTCATGCCGATGCAATCGAGTGCAAAATGAGACTTATAAAAAAGCAGTTTTTAGTGTGTTCAAGGGTCCAATATTTGGTACCACAAGACAAATGTGCGACATATCTTGTGATGTATGGATGCTGGAAACAGGCATCTGTTGCGACGGCCCTTATGCACAACAGTACGTATCAAAGTTCTTTTCGATTGCCCTTTTTGATGCATTACTAATTCATGCGAACTAGGAATGCTAGTGCATCAGTTCTTTCATTTGATTGATTTTACTGAAGTCACACTTAAAAGCAAAGCGAGTCTGCTCCTAATCACTTAGATATCACACTCTGTCTCCGAGAGCTATTGGTGAAACACCTCCCATTTCTGAGTCTCGCACAAGAGATGAGATTGACACATGAGCTAGAACACTCTAAATTTCTACATCCTGCCAACACGAGGACTAGAGAGTCTCTACATATTTAAAGTTCATCAGCTCCGCTACTCTTCGGTGTGAGTAGGAATGGAAAAATTAAACGATGCAATAGACAGACATGGCTATATTGCTCCCAATAAGGCGTAATTCATCTAGAAATTTGAAATGAAAAAAAAAGAAAAAAAAAAAGATAAAAATTATTTAACAAGGAGGGTCGAAAATAGATGTGAATTGCTAGGGTATTCCAGGGATACGTTACAAGTGTTTACCAAAGGCAGTGAATCCTATGCGAAACGAAAAAAAGCTAACTAGGATGTCTCGAAGGAGTGAAGCCCATATTTACCGGATGAAGGTAAGACTTTGAAAGCCTGCTACAACTTGGGTCTTTTTCTAGGATTTTCAAGCAACACTCACCTATAACATTGAAAACTCTGGATGCCCCGCTGTTTGCGAAATCCGAACGTCACATTTTGGTCATTGTTCCCTGTATTACAGACATTTACTATGGAACTATGCAAATACCTCTCAAAAGCTGCCACACGTTTTTTAACGTCAGTTAAATCACCAGATTTCCCCGTTATGACAGATGTTATTGTATGAAAAGGTAGTCTGAAACCTCCTTTAAACATCTTCTTACAATCAGGTTTATAGGTCTGACCTGTGATTGGCCACAACTTTGTTATGTCCACCTGCTCTGTGGTTATAATATTGCTACTTTAATTTGAATACAGCAAACGTTTAATATAAGATATTGCACTTGAATCAACTATTAAAATTTCTATTCTGAAGCAAATCTGATTGTTGGAGGAGAACAAAAAATTGGATACTATCTGTGATGGAATAATAAAATATTCAATTTCGCTTATCAAGGAAATTAAAATTATCTACTTACTAAGTGAAGATTTATTAGTATCATAGATTTTGGATTGCACTTCAATTTTTGTATTAAAAATATTATTTTGATGCAATTTAAATTATAATTCCTATAATAATAGTAAATTCTTTAAATTTATTTTGCTTTGTGAATCAAAAAATATCCTGCTTTTAAAAACTTCGAAAAATAAATTTAATAATTTGCAGGTTGCACAATATATATTAATTAATTAATTTGATACCCCGCACTATCATAGTAATTCTTCTATGCCTTAATGTAGCTTAGGAGTATGAACGTTTAATAAAATTATAAACACAGCACTTCAAAAATTGATAATTTCGAGATTTATTATATTGCGTACGAAAAAATGAGGCTAATGAAATGTGAAAAAAAAATTCCTTTTAAAAAACTTTTTCGGTTATAGAATAATATGTTAAAAAGGCTTTTATTATAGACTTTAGCTCTTAATTTCAGAAATAATTAAATGTCTAGACGCTAAATTCTAAACTAAAAATAAAGAAAACAACTTTTTTTTCAATCAGCTGAAATCATCCCAGCAAGTAAATTTTAAATTAAAAAAATGTTATTGAAAATTTTTAAGGGATAATCAAAACAAAATTCAATTAACTACCTCAAGAGGATATAGTATGAAAAAATGCAACAAAGCCATAAAAATGAATCATATATTCAAAAGAGAGCAAATTGAATTGTAAAAAATTATATTATTTTTAGCACTGCTTTACAATTGGATTGTTCGTTTATCGCTTTGAGTGAGAAAATACTTTAAGAAATGAAACTTGGATAATTTTATTGATTCAGAAAAATAGTATAGATGTAGAAATATATCAATTGTTTTTAATTGATTAGCAATATATGAAAGATAATATTTTTTTTTAAATATTTATCTCTAGGAAATTATATAATTCATTTGGCTGAAAAAATCAATCATACATTGAAATATAATTCACGAGGATATCTTGCAAATGTTAAACTGAAGAAAATGAAACTATACATGCTAAAGGATATTAATAAATTGTTTCATTCAATGTTTTGATAAAAAATAGATTCACCCTCAAATGTGCTAACTTTTTAAGAAATAGTTATTATTTATGCAATAAAATGATATAATTAAAGCGAACGATAATATGACAATAGAATGGAAATTTTATTCATTCACTCATTAGCTCCTTGGGTAGCTAAAGATGAATGCTTTGAGTAATGCTCACAGAATACTATTTAAAATACATAATTCCATTATTCGTAGTTATAGATATGTAAAGTTCCTGGTTTTATATTTAACGCTTATAGTTTTCTTAAGAACTTTCAAAATAAAAAAAATAAATAAAACCCGTTTTGTCATCTTGTTTGGTGGTTTTGCTCCGAAAAAAGAAAATTGTACTTTAAATTTGCATGATTTTTTTCAATATGATTGTAGTTACCTTAGGGCTTCATTAAATGGTACCTCTGTAACTTGGAGTTTCAAATAATCAGGATTGGTCTACATTAAGAAATTCTTTTTTTTAAGTATGAGAAATGCTATACAAATTTCAATAAGAATATTTTTTTTTTGTTTCATCCACGTATTTTACAAAAATAATTTTTACTGAAATATTTTAACGGTTTTTGAAGATACAAAAAAAATGGATGGGGGAGGAAAGGCTTTACAAAAATTGTATGCAAAGTCCAAAAAACTTTAGTTACACCCCTTATAACTAGTGTGAAATGGCTTACGATTCCGTATTGTCTAAATGGAAATCACTATAAAGATGTTATTTTTTAATTCGTCTGCTTTTTAAAGAGTGCCTAATAAAGAAATCTGCTTTTGAACAACGGATTCACTTATCTGTTGTTTAAAACGCAGATGTTTTTATCTGCTATAACTATTATTAATACCCGATTTGTTCGTTTTAAGGATGATTTTCTGTAATTTTATGTTTTTCATTGATTTTAAATTCTTCATTTAAAATGAATTTTCGACAAAATGGATTTTCTCTGGCCCCAATTAATCCGACTTACCGAGGTTTTACTGAACCTATTTGCATGACATTTAATTTCAGGTAATTTTGTGAAACAACAACATTTTATTCTATCAATATTAATATGTTCTTCCTTCTTCCAGAAATTAAAAACCCTCCTTTGTAACATAGTCTTAAAAGTAGTTTTGAGTTAAAAATAATAGCAAAAATGTGTTTTTAATACATTTCATCTTTGAGCAAATATTACTTTATATCTATAAAAAGATTAATATTTCTACGTTGTGAATTAGTATGTATAGGCCTGCGTGTGTATAATCTGCATTCAATCAAAAAATAAACCTAGAATTGTTTTTATGTCATAAGAGTATGTTGCATTAACTATTAAAATGATGAATATTAATCAAACAATCATTCATGGCATTCGACAAAAATATAGCTGATGAGTAATTAGAAAATAAGTATATTGTATCAAAAAGAAAATTACCCCTAATTTTTATTAATAAATGACGAGAAGAAACTACAGTTCTATTTTTAAATTATTATTTCGGTTATCATGTTTGACTTCATTAAAATAAATAAGAATAATGTCTTATTATGAATTTTAGAATTTAACTCAGTTAGTTCTTACATAATTTTAAAGCTGTTTTCATTTAAGGTATCTGTACACCTTTAAAACGTCATTTTTGTCAAAATTTTCGATTTTCTAATTTTAACATCAGTTTAAATTTTAAACTTTGTTCTTTCTTATAGTGTTTGAATTTTGCTTATACCTTATTTAGAACTTAAGTTACAGGGATTTGAATTTTATTCGTTTGCTGATTTTTGAGACCGGAAGTGCATTTCTGCAGACAGGAAGTTGGAAGAAATGTTTGTTTACATTTTTATTTTGCGAAATATCTTTTATATGTACAATGGTACAAAATAAATAAATTTTAAAACATGAATCTGAATTTTCAGAATGTTTGAAAATACATTTGGCAACAGGTTTTTAAATACATTTTTATCTTGAATTTGGCAAGAAAAGAGAATCGTTATTGTTTGTTTACATCTGTTTTGGTTTCTGTTCTCATCCTTATAAGTTTCCGTTTAAGATTGTTTTTATTGTTGAAAAGCTCAATTTTTTTCGTTTAAAATGGGAAATTCAAAAAGGATAATTAGTGTTAAAAGAAAAAGACAATTTCGTGGTAATGGTTTTACCAAAAATGACAGCAAAAATAGAACTGTAACTGCTAATGCCAGTGCCTCAAAATTGAACATTTCTGCCATTCTAGATGAAGAAATTGCTGAATATGAAAATAAACCGCTAATCGGCAACAGAATTATTGACATAGAACTCCTTTTATATTCAGTTTTACAACTTTGTTGCCCGAAATGCTTCCACGATGGTTTGCTGTTACATGAAGACTCGAGGTATGGATTGTGCTCAAGTTTTGCAATAAAATGTAAGCATTATGACTTTTGCACAGGAATTTCCAGCTCGAAGAAAACATTAAACTATCCTGAGATAAATGTAAGATTTGTTTATGCCATGAGACAAATTGGGAAAGGTTTTTCTGCTGCATATAAATTATGTGCAACATTAAATTTACCCAGGCTCAGTAAAACTGCATACACCAATCATGAGAATAAACTTATGTCTGTGATTTCTGAAGTAAGTGAATTGTCAATGCAAAAGGCAGCTAAGGAAGTTTTGAATATTCATTCATCTAAAAATAAATTAGCTGAATGCGGTATTTCTGTCGATGGAACATGGCAGCGTAGAGGTTACACTTCTATGAATGGGTGTGTTGCTGCTTTGTCAGTTGACACTGGCAAAGTAATGGACATTGAAATAATGTCATCATATTGTCCGACCTGCAGAAAGCTTTCGAAAATGCCTAAAGGTATTGTATTCGAGACACTTGAAGCAGATCATGTGTGTCAAAGCAATTTTAAAGGTTCCTCATTAAAGATGGAAGCTGTTGGCGCGAACAGGATCTTCAAACGATCAATTGTGAAACGAGGTTTGAAGTATTCGCACTATTATGGGGACGGGGATTCTAAAGGCTTCATCAGCGTGAAAGACACATATGGGAAAGATAGCGTGACTAAACTGGAATGCATTGGGCATGTTCAGAAAAGAGTAGGTGCGAGATTGCGCAAACTGAAATCCAAAAATAAAAGTTTATCTGGTAAAGGTAAACTTACTGATTCGTTTATTGACAGATTGCAAAATTACTATGGAATTGCTGTTCGAAGTAATGTAGGCAATCTACTCAAACTTCAACAGAACGTCATTGCGGCCTTGTACCACTGTGCATCGAGTGGCAAGAAACCCATGCATGGGCAGTGCCCTATCGGGAAAGATAGCTGGTGTTATTATCAGCGAGCACTGTCATGCGGCAAAAAGCCCAAAGAAAAATATAATGGCTTATCCAATGAAATATTAAATTTAATTAAACCTACATATTTAGAACTGTGTTCTAAAGAACTTCTGTCAAAGTGCCTTCATGGTAAGACACAGAATGCCAACGAATGTTTTAATGGTATAATTTGGCAGAGGGTACCAAAAGAGGTTTTCGTGTGCCTTAAAATTTTAAAATCTGATGCGTTGGATGCTGTCATACAGTTTAATGATGGGTACAAGGGCTGTGTTGAAATTTTAAGGAAATTAAATGTAACGCCTGGCTATTTTACCTTAAAATCTTACAAACACCTTGACAGTTGTCGAATTTTTGATGCTGAACATCATTCAACACCAAATGTAAAGCAGCGTCGAAAAATACTCAGAGCTCTTAGGGAAAAAAAATTAATGTATTAGAAAGCAAAGAAGGTGTTATATATAAATCAGGGACATTTTAAATATATTTTATTATGTTTATAATTAAAAATTGCAATTGAAAGTTTGTTTTTGATTTCTCTCAAAATGAGTTTTCTCGACACATTTACATATGGCAACGTAGTTATGATTTTTCATTGTTATTTGACTCGAAACACAATAAAAAATATTGTAATCAGATTTTCATCATGAAAGTAGTACCAGCCCCGAAAAATGTTATGATGAATGAGATAAAAGTTACAGAATAATGATATTTTTGTTTACTTTTGAGTTATGAGCGTTATTCTAATAATCAATTTATGTACTATTTTCACTGTTTTTCACTCCAAAAATTTTTTTTTGATTTAAAAGCAAATTATTAAATGTGTTTTTCATAGTTTTAGGTTATATTTTAGCATAAAAAAATATTTTTATAACAAATATCAATGTATTTCAAAAAATTTTCTTCGAAGGTGTACGGATACCTTAATGTCATATAACCCGATTAAACCTTCGAGCACATTTTCAGGTAAGAAAATTCTTCCAATTTTCAAATGAGTTTCTGATATTATAACACATACAAATGTATATGATATAGTATTCTTAAAATTTAGGAACATTCCAAAAATATGCCATTTTTCCCGTCAATGCGCGAAGTTTAAAAACCATTAAACATTATGTTTTTAACGAAATATAGAAGCATTATGTTATAAACGAATATATTTACGCCTCAAAAAATAGATTGATTCATACACGCAAACGAATAATATTAAAAAATGCACTGTTCTCTAAAGGATGGTGAAGTCAGAATGTTAGATATGGAAAAAAATTAATCATAAAAGTGTTCAATTTCTGGTCCCATTCTTTTGCATTACGTGAAGAAAGCCTAAATAACATGGATTTAAAAAAATTTTACTTTCAGGAATTTAACTATAATAAATTTACGTTATCTTAATTATTTTTCTATAAATATCGTTTATGTTTCCATAAAATGTACATATTTGATTCTACAAACTATGTTTGCGCAAAATTGTCTGTATCTTCAAAGTCCATATTTTCAAGATATTTATATATATATTCAGTCTGCTAAATATTTAAGTCTTGAAATAAATATTTTGGCCTAAATGATTATATCATTACAATTAGAAATGCCTGAGGTCCCTTCTACCAATATCCAGGTATATAATATCTCAAAATAACTCTTTCTAATGACCTTTACTAACAATCTTCAATGTACTACTGCTTCTTTATTCAAAATAATATTTGCGTTTCTTAACATATAAGGACCATAAACAAGCAGTAAATTTCGTGTACGGTGCTTTTTACTTGCGTTATAGAACATTCATTTAGATTTGTTCAATATAATTTGTCCCATAGAGGGCATAACTTCAGAGAACCCGAACCACCCCCCCCCCCCCCGTTTTGTTCACTGGATGGACACGTCCGCGGTCATAGTAAAAGAGGTAAAATAATTGTTATTAACAATGAGCAAATTACTTTTGTTTCTTGCTGCATAACAAAATGTGTAAAAATCTTTTGTTTTCGTCCACAAAATATTTTTTATTTACTTAAGATATAAATTAATTATTGTATGTAATTAAATCTCTTTATCCGTTCATCTTATGTAATGAAACCCAAATTAAAGGTATCAGGATGTGCAGGGGATAATAAAATAGCAAATGCATGGTTTCTTGTTTTATTGATATATATTATGTGTATTTTAAAATTATTAATAGCTTTAAGATTTTTTTGTATGTCTGCTAACGATATTGTTATCGTTTTAAACAACTATAAAATTATATAATTTTTAATTAGTCGTTTTTCTTCATAGTCGAATAAGGACATGATTTTCAAATCGTATTTGATTCTTTTTCTTTCAAATCGTATTTGATTCTGCATTATCATACAAAAGATTTCAGCTCATATATATAAAAGGAAGCACAAAACAGAGTGAGCCAACTTTTTTGATAATATTACTGTTTATTTTCTTTGAAAAAATTACAGAAATCAGTAATTTTAGAAATTTTAATTTCCCCCCTCTTCCTCTACATATAAAAAAAAATTTCTTAAAATTTTAGTATTACTTAGTGAAAAATTATTTTGATTCACTATATGAAAAGGTATTCTTTATAGAAGTATAAAACATTTGGGGAGCTATGTAGAGCAGTATATTTAAATGCAAATGAAAATCATGTCCCTTTTCAAATATGCCGGGGGAAAAAACTTCGCCTAAAAACTTATTTTTATAGTTATATCGAATGATTAAAATACCATTATTGCTCATACAAACAATTTAAGCTCTACTAATACATGCCAAAGATATGTGTTGCAAAAGAAATTAGTTTTAAATATGGTCTTTTCTTCTATTCCTTGCATGTCTTCGTACCATAAAGTAATTCCTCGGCTAATATGAGAATAAGATTAAATTTTTGGGTCCATTTGATTTGAGCATTTATTTCTACCAACAATATGCAATAAATATCAACAATAACAACATGCATTATACAATTATGAACTTATAATAATATCATAATATAACTTATAATAATATAATAATATAACTTATAATAATATAATAATATAACTTATAATAATATAATAATATAACTTATAATAATATAATAATATACATTCAAATTGATGTGCAATCACGTGTGTGTGTTGAAAAGAAATATTTAAGAAATAGAAATGTCACTTTCAGTTTCACTAATACATATTTATATTCGTTTCTCCTGCTTTACATTCTACTATTCACGACAGTTTGAAATATGCCATTTGGTAGGGAGTCACCTGTTCCTAACTGAGGTCAACCTCCCTTATTATTGTTCTCTCATTTATATGCATAACTCATCTCCATTACAACATTCAAGCCCAAGTTACTCAATTACCAAGAACCGTATTCAATGATGTCAATTATACATTTATCTTCGAAAAGAATCATAAGTTGATGCATAGCATCTTTTATGTGTATGTGTTTTTTTCCCCCTTTCTTTCTTGTTTTTTACTATTGTGATATCTAATGAAAGAACACTATGTGGTTCTAATGTAAATGGAATGATTTGTTAAATAAAAATTAGATGTACTTGAGAACACTATTCACATAAGTTCTTGTAATTTATTTTTTTTACTCATTCTCGACTAAGTATGTATTAATCCTAATATATTCACAATCTTACACCATAAAAATGAAAACAAAAAAATTCTTTTAAAATTTCGAATTGAAAATTATTCTCAGTTTACATGCACAAGCTAGGTGTGTTCACCGTACATTTTGGTGTATAATGCACACACTTGGTGAGGAATGTGACCGCTATTACGTGTGTTTTCTTAATGATTCACTCCCAATTCTTCTTTTTCTGAAGAATAAAGGTATATTAACTGAGATGGGTTTATAGTTCCTTAATGGCCTTGAATACTAATGAGACACACTTAGCCAACCGAAAGATGTCACATGTCTCAATGTGTAAATTAGTACAATAATTTAAAATCTAGCCTTGTGACAGATATAAGAACACAAAAAAAAACAGGAATTTATACCAAAATAAGAAAGAAAATGTATAAACGTAAGAAGCTAAAATTTTGTGAATGTAGTTCCTATCTATCTAAGTATATTCAAATGGAAGTATGTGATTTAAAAGGCTTATTTCATACAAATATAAATAAAAATATTCAACTGAGATGCATTTGCAGTAAGAACGTTGAATAGTTGATTTTTTTTTAGAATGGAAGAAATTTATCTGAACTGCTCCAAACACGATTTTATTTATAAATAAAAAAATGTATTATTATTTGTTTATTAACGCAACACTATTGATGATGGACCTTGTTATTTAGAACTTCAATTAAATGGCGACTTACACCTGATTTGGCTCCCCTCAACAAGCCTCCCCACTACGTCTCGGAATGACTTGGAATCAGACCAAGTCCTCGGAAGGACTTGGACCTCGATCAGACCAACTTCATGTTGGGTCTTTATTGGCATCAGGACTCAATTCACGACTCGATATAAGAAACGCTGACCGTTAGTTTGCGACATTTTGAGTCCGTTTTATGGAACAACTTACTTTTGCTTTCACTTTTTCTTTTAGTGCCCCTAAGTACGAAAAATACCCAGAAGTTGCTATCCTTAAGGATTTGAATCTACTTTTACACCCCTTATTTTTTAATAATACTTTTCTTAATTCAAATAGACCTTACTCGTTTCAAAAACTGCTATAACAACTTTATGAAAAGAGTGCATCTCCTTAGAAGAATCAAACTGGGAAGATATAATTATAGGAAAATTAGCCCTTATGTTCTCGTTTTTAGGTATATTTGCCATATTTACGCTGAACAGCACTAATACACCAGGTTTATTCCTACATTTTCTTACGAGGTGTAACTATTAAATAACAAGACTGACGCTGCTACAGAAGAAATATGCAAGCGCCTAACGCCAGCGACGGAAAGGTGTTTAGCGTAAAGGCTTCTCTTTCGAATGTAGTGTCTCTCGTATTTGTAAACAAATCATACACTTATAGCTTTCGTTTGCATTAGAGTTATTTTCTTATTTCGCCAGAAAAATGACAAGTGCGCAACGAAAAGCTTAGAAATTTCATATGAAACTTGGAAAGCCGCTACTATAACATAATTTATTGAAATACGTGTTTGGCTATGAATGTTTATCGCATGCACGCGTTTTTTTTATTAGTCTAAGAGTTTTCCAGATAGTGGAGAAGATGTTGATGATGATTGCCGAATCGCCCTTCCACACCAAACTCAGTTGACAATATCGAAACAAATCTTAATCTGATTTTATCTGGCCGTTGGTTACGTATTCGTACGGTTTCTGTTACCGTAAGAATTAATAAAAAGTCCATAAGCCAATTTTTTCACCAAGATAATGCTCCAGTTCATTCCACATTGTCTGTCCATAGGCTTCTGGCGAAGTACAGTATCCCTGTGTTAGACCAACCGCCTTATTCGCCTAGTCTTGGGCCATGCATTTTCAGTTTTCTAAGTAGAAATATGCATTAAAAAGAACTTAATTTGAATCCACTGAAGCTCTAATAGAGAAAAGGCACTCGTCCTGAAGCAGCTGACAGCAGAAGACTTCCAGCACTGTTTCGAACAACGGAAAATTCGCATGGAGCATTGTAGGGATAAAGGAGGGGGTATATTGAAGTTGATAATAAGTAAGACATCAAAATAAAATGTTTCGCAGCTTCAGTCTCGTTATTTAACAGCCACATCTCGCATACCCAAGAGCTCATAAGCCGTTAACATGTTCTCATTAAACTGCAATAAATTTTTTGAATGTTTCGTTCGTGTCCAAAAATGCCCGTTTCGTTCCACTGAGCGTCAATGAAACACTAATTTACCATTAAATGTAAGAAACCAAGCAACAATCCGAACAATGGGTTACTTCCAGTGAATTGTTTCAATAAAGCCGAAGACCGTCTCATCGTCCTGAAGAGTTACGGCAAAGATAGACAGAAAAATATGTAAACGAAAGTTATCATCCTCATGTAATTTTTAGAAAAAGGAAAGACGATCACTTGACAATATTCTATAATAAGTTACCACTTTCGCATATCCCTTTCCTAATATCCTATTTCTCATTCTTAACACAAGAACCTTATTGAACCACCTCTTTCATATTATTATTATATTTCAAAACTTTTTTTAAAAAAAAACTTAGGCAAACCTTTCCCAACTTAATCCATATTCTAAGGCAATATAAACGCAATCAGTACAAAGCAAAATACTGTAAGCAGACTACAGAAGACCTTTTAAAATAGTTTATCCTATGAATTTTATTCATATGAAATTGTTAGAAAATTCTTCAAAACTCTTACATCTTTTTTTTTTTCGTTTCATTCTGCCTGTTTGTCATCATTGTTACGTTAACATTGTAAAATAACACTGCGTTAAAATATATTTTGTCAATATATATTAAGGATGTCAATGCGATAGAATAAGAATATATCAGTTTCATATATTTATTAAATCCCAACAAAATATATTGAAGAATGGTAACCAAAACATGTCTTAATCAAATCATGTTGCAGTAAATAATCTAAAGCTTTATTTCCAGTTCTATAAGTATCGTTAATATTATATAAATTATTATTCCTGGAGTAAAGTATTTTTCGAAAAGTTTATTATTTCAATTCATCAACGTCCAGATCTGAAGAAAAAACAATTTAATAACACTTTTTTATTCACACAAGAATAATATATATCATTCATTTTTTTTATAATAAACAATATTGTCATTTTACATATATAAAATAATATTAAAGTAATTATATGAATATTTTCATGTTTGTCAGGATGTGATAAAAGAAATATTCTTTTCTAAACTAGCCAGGGCACATTCCTCTATATCCCAATAAAACAATAGAGATAAAATTATAGGAGAAGCTTAAATATGAAACCTTCAAATCAAAACCTGTCGCAGTAAAACTTTCAACAAGCATAATTTCACACACACACACACACACACAAACGAGAACTCATTTCAATTTCATATTTCAAAATCAGACTACACAAACTAGGACCTATAGACTTTTCCAATTTTAATGCAAGTAAATCCTCTTATAGCAAGCTTGGTATCATAGCTCCATAATTCCCTCAAGATTAAAACACCTCTGTATTGCACGAAGCCTTATTTTAAGTGACGCGTGTGTCGAAAGTTTTGATTGGGTTTGCAAAACGAAATTTCACGCCGATGCCCCCGATGTATGTGCACAATGCAGTCTTCTAGCATCTGCATATTGGAAAATTGAGAAAGTAGGAATTTGTAATAGATCCGCGAGTTCGTTTGCAGAAATCGAATTTAAGTGGGAAAAGAATCAAAAAGGAGAAAAGGAGGGGGAGGAATTCTGGAAGACAATAGGAAGTGTTTAATAGACTGGAGTTTTAAGGCTGGGTTTCAGATGATGAGGATATTTTGAGGACCTTTGGTGAAATAAATTGGAATTTATATCTTTGAAGAGTCAACAGTTTTGTTTCAAGTGTCGTTTATAAGATGAAAGTTTAGAATATGTAAATGCTTTTTCTATAAATGTACTTGAATTTAAAAATTATTCTGTTGTTTATAAAATGCTTTTATACGAAGTAGATAAATAGATACAGATATTTAAAAGCATTTTAAATATCTGTTCTAAAATTGACGCATTATATTGTTCGGATCTTAAACACTATAATGCAGGGAAAATGGAATTTTTAAATTTTTAAATGTGTTGAATGTGCAGTTAGTAAGTTATAAATTTTGGTATATATTTCAATTAGATATTTGTAATTCAATTGCGCTATATTCGTTTGCAGCAACCAAAATTAAGTGGGGGAAAATTGGAAGAAAGGAAAGAAGGAGATATCTGGAAGAAACAGGAAGAGTTAATTGGGCTCGAGTCTTAAGGATGAGTTTTATTTAATAATAGGATTTTGAGAATCTTTGTTGAAATGAACTTAATTATTTTTATTTTACTGGTCAAAAGGCTTATTCAAATGCTGTTTTAACGAAAATTTTTAGAAGACCTTAAAGGCGTTTGCTATGAATGTATTAAAATTATTCTGTTCTGGAATCTCCTACATCAGCTACAATGTAAGAAAGAAAGGAAAGAGAATAGAATGGTGCGGAGAATAGTCGAAAGTACGAAAAATCCTTAAAGGTTTTGCTTGTGCGCCATCCGCCTTTTCCCAGGAATACAAAACCTATGGGAGAAACGAAAGATCATTTGCGAACTTCGGAAACAAGAATTCCACATCTGAAGAAGGTAAGACGTGAGGGAGTTGCTTAGAGACTTTTCTCATCCATCGATAAATAAAATTGTAATTTAATAAAAATTAACTGATCCTTAAAATTATTTTTTCAAGTTCTTATTGTACAACTTAAAATGGGAATGATGCCTAGTAACCGGTCAATTGAAAAGTCCCAGACCTGACACTTAGATGGCGCTACTAGAATTAAATCCATATGTTTTTTAGTTAGCCCTAAATCTCAAAAGATGCGTGTATAAATTTGACAGCTGTCGGATCATTAGTTTGTGAATTATAGCATTTTGAGTGAAGCAACTTTTGTTATTGTGAAAAAAATGGATAACTAGAAGCAACATGAGGGCTATTGGTGACGGTGCTCGTAATTTTCAAACTCGGTCAAGTAACGAGGACGACACCTGACCTGATTGCTTCTTCTCTTAACTTCCACACCATAATAACGGAATGACGTGGACCTCGACCAGATTTCAGGGCTTTTATGGCATTAAACCATGACCACTAGGCTTCCTTGGTCACAGGGAACACTCAGCACTTAGGGAGAAAATTAAAGACTGTTCAGCTTAACATGCAGCATCTCCCATTATTCTACAATCTGTTTCTTTTGAATATATCAACCAAGTTGATTGATTGTTTTTTATAGTCGAACGATGAAGCAATACGAAAACTACTGGCGACGGGTCTCGAATTCTTTTACTTCAGACGTAGACGAAACTTGAGCGGCGACTAACCTCTCCGAAATTCCACACCCCGCCAAAGTAGCCTAGATAGATTTAAGAGGTGTCATGACCCTTAAATTTTGAAAATTGTGTCTAAAATGCTTGTTTTTTTTTTTTTTTTTTTTTTAAAAAAAAAAAAGAAAAAACTTGTGTATTAAGCATAAAAATCAACTCAAAATGATGAAATTTTTATTGTGAGTTTTAAATGGTTTCATAAGTTATTTGATAGATTATTTTAAAAAATATTTTTTTTGAAAATAAATGAATCTATTTTATTCTTAAAATACTTTGTTAATTGTTTTCAAATAGATTCGATTTTAAAAATCGTAAATTTTTGAAATTTTTTGAAAATTAAAATTTTTTTCAAAAAATGTTTCTGTACAACTACTTTAAATTTAGGTTTCGGTTCTTTAGAATCATAATTAAAAGATATGTACAAATTTTCATCCATTTCTAATGAATAGTATTTCATACATTTTACTCAAAAGTTTGAAAAATGACTCTAAAATTAGAAATTTGAATAATTTCATACCTACTGTAATAACCGACATAAAAAGCCTCGCATAGAATAATTAATTTATTATATTACAAATATATAAAGCATTAACTTGGTTTAATTCACTTTGTAGGCCGCATATGTCATAAACAAAGCCTGTTGCTGTTGTTTCGGCATTTTTCGCGTTTTGAAATATACGAAATTTACAAAATGTAACAGTATTATTGACTAAAATTTTATTTTAAGTTACACAAAATAACTTTTCAATGGTACATAGCTACTATTATTCATATATAACTCATTCTACTTTATCTATCTTTTCTAAAATGTAAGAAGAAGGGGAAAAAATCAAGAAAAAATATTGTAAAGCTAAAATTTGAATAATTTAAAATTTATTTTAGTTATTCATATAAGAAAACCTTCATATTATAAAAATTCTTAACTTAAACATTCTACAGCTACAAGTGACAATCCATCTACAAATCTGAAAGTAATCAACACTTTTCACTTCATGCTTACACTTAGCCTTTCAAAGTGAATTCACTTTGAATGGCTATACCTTTGAAACTAATAGAAATATCAAAAAACAGTTGCTATCAAATTATTAAGAATAATCCAAATTACATAAATATATTATTTTTAGAAAATGAAGTTTTTGTAAGTTTTAAGGCTCCTGACACCCGTTAAGTTGCATCCACTCCATTGCTCGACAGATATTTAGTGGCCTCCAATCGGTGGAAAGGACACCGTTTGCTACGCGATCATGACTTTTAAGCTATCACTGCCGGTATAGTGATATCAGGCCTTGGCCTCTACGTCGTTGGTCAGGAAGTTAGAGACTATGACCTCTTGACTACTGAATGTTTTCATTTCAATTTTAAAAGAAACCATTCAAAATTCACTAAAACTCCAATTTTTCTAACATTAACGATATTTATTTTCATTTCAAAACTATGTGAACTGGATCACTGGGAAAATAGGTATTACACACCGCTAATTTTGAAAAACACTGTGTTATAGGCGACCGCCATCTCTAATTACAAGCTTTGAAATGTTACATCCCAGCAAATTAACTTTTTGTGGGAAAAAAAAATCCGTTAATAAGAATTACTTCACATTATCATTATTTCCAGTATTTAATAAATGACTGGTTTTAAAAGCAATCATTTGCAAGCAGTCAACTTGGATGACATCAGTAATGAAGGTAATTACTTCGTTTCCTGTGAATTAGCTCATTTTTTTTTTCTTAAAGAAAAAAAAAATGTTTTGTACTTTAAATTAATTGGGAAATTATAACTTGTAAGAGAACTGTGTCACATGTAATAGAAGTTAAGAGCCCCTTAATCATTGAACCGATTGTAGAATTATCAGAACCACGAATTAAGGTCAGTTTTTATTATTATTCCTTACAACGATATGCAATGGAAATGTAATCTTTTAATACTTCTAAACTAACTTAATTGCACGAATTTTTTTATCAAGTGGCAATGATGAATGAAATTAACAGTTAATGAGTATTCGATTATGTTTTCGAATTAAAAAAAAGTAACAATTTCAATGCGTTTGAGTAGGAAAATAAGAACATTGGGCATATGAAACGAGAAAAAAGAAAACATTAGATTTCACTTTGAACGAAAATAAATTTTTTTTTCAAAACTATTATGTAATCTAAAGTGAATGTTTCAAATGTTTGAATGTGAAATGTGAATGAAAGTTTTTATTACATTGTCATAATTATCTGTCATATATTTCTGTTACACTGTCCTAATTTTGATTCATTGATTGGTTTAAATAAAGTCGCAGGAGAAGCAATACGAGGGCTATTGGCTAAGGAACTCGAAATTTTGAGTCGCAGTCAAGTGCTGAAGACGACATCCGGGCTGTAACCTCCCACTCCGAACTTCCACACAACATCAATGGGTAAACTATGATTCTCAATAGATTCAAAATGAATCAGTGCCGCCTACACTGCGGGTCAAAGGGGGCATCAAGACTCGAACCCATGACATGACGGAAACTTCCTGCCGTTAGTCCACAACCAGGACCACTAGGTAACCATGGCCACCTGTAAATAAAACATTATGTTCACAGTTAAAACAAAAATTGGCACTTTCGTAATATTTCATTGACTAATAAACTGGCGAAAATCTTGAATCTGCCCTTGAATTTGAATGAATAACTAAATTTATCTAACATTTCGTTACTTTTAAATATTTCGTTATTTAACAATATATATATATATATATATATATATATAAGTTAGGTTCCATATTTTATTTATTTTTTTGCAAAAAATGTAAGGAGAAAAAAACTTAGAAAAAAGATAGCAAATACTACTGAGACTTGATTGAGAAGAAAGTCAAATTCACGTTGAAAAGGTAATGCCCGAAGTGGCAGAAGGAAGATGGTGCTTATATTTTGCGAAGCAACGCTCCACTTCATTTGGCACAATTGACGCGAGAAATTGTTTGCAAAGTAGGTTGGAAGTTTCTTCCTCATCCTCCTTATAGCCTTGACCTTTCTCTTTCAGATTTTTATCAGCTTCGTTTGATGAAAAAAGTATATGAAGCACCAAGTTCAACGAAAAAGTAAAGAAAAAATTACAAAACTGTCTTCAAGATCGTATTAAAGAACTCTTCTCTGAGGAACAAAAATAATCCCAAAAGAATTGGACAGGTGCAGGAAAGATGGTGCAGAATACTTGAAAAAGTAAACAGAAAAACTTTGCATTAATTTAATAAATCTCTTTTACTGTGAAGCTATTTATCTAAATATTGAATAGTGAGAAATGAGCTTGAATATTTGTGTGGAATTATAGAGTCCATGACTAGAGTAGAAGGAAATCTGGTTCGCAGCGATGAAGACGAGGAATACGTAGGTTTAAGATGTGCGCAAACCATCCAGGCTGAGTCCAGTTAGTCTTAGTGGTCGACTAAATGAAGATAACCTGGACAGGTCTGGGAGAATATTACGGATTGTAACGATTGTAGTTGTTGGCGGAGAGTAATTTGATGTGACAAGCGAAAACTCTCTGTTCTCTTCCGCTGCCTGGTTAATGATTTTATGGCTTCTTTTGGATTCAGTCTGCATTGGTATAAATAGTGAGAAAATAGGTGTTTTTAACCTACGGCCACATAAAAAAGTGAGAAGATTTTAAGGTTTTCGACGACCGGTGCTACGTACTTTCCCTCCCCTCGAATTTGAGTCATCCGACTTGAAAATGTAAATTTTTGCAAAATCAATAACCATAGTGATAAATAAGGGATACCCTACATACACAACAACTAGATTTACAAAACTGGATCAACAGTTCCAAATCCAGATCACTAAAAATAAAAGGTCATTACGGAAAACGCTAAAGAGTCACCTAATGAAACATTAGCACCTAAAACAACAGCTCGAGTAAAAGTTATCCAAGATAAACCTTTCAGACTGCCTTGAAAATATGGCAAAGTTCAAAAGCAAAAAAAAACTCAATTAACTGCTAAAGAATGTTATATATTTGATATATCTCATACAGACAATATCTAGAATTTAAAAAAAAAACCTGAAGTATTATTCTAGAATTCAAAGCACAAGCAAGTGCATATTTCGTAGAATACTTTGCAATACCAGCTAATAAAAATTGAATTTCTTTGCATGCTAATCAAATCTCCGGACCGTGTTTCTAAAATGGAGGAGGGCAAAACGTTATTTTGGATACTTCAATATCCTCCTTTCCTTCAGTGTCATTTTATGAATGGTTAACTGGTACATCAGGTATTTTTATTTTCTCTTCTTTTTCTGATTTTAAATTCTCATTGGAGCTAAGCACAAGGGGTAAATTGTTTTTTAAAAACCAATACTTGACATTGTCAGTGAGATTATTTGAGTTCAATAACACCAAATGCGGTTATGCTGCTCGTAAAAATATATAATTGTGTTGTAAATATTAGAAAAATGGAAAGAAAAAAGTAAAAAAAAAAATTATTAACATGAAGAAGGGTCAAAAATTAAGAAGAATCACTAAGTTATCCCAAGCCCGTTTCCCTCTCTTTTTTTTTATCAAGGCAATAAAACAATAAGCCATATGAGAAAGAAAAGATCACTATGGTACCTCGGAGTCCCAATTCTCGTACTTGCTTAAAGATGGTAAGCACCAAAAGGAACAAGTGACATGGATTCAATTGTATTCAATGTATATATTTAATAAAATGACAGTATTTTACATCTCTCTTAATCTAAAAATAATTAAATTTAATATTTTCTCACAAAAGTATTTTATTGAAATACGCATACGTATATCATACGCCGATTATTCTTCGGTTAACTTTACATTATAAATCTAAACATACAGTTAGTGAGTTGTGCAACAAAATGAAGGTGGATGGACTAAATCAATTTATTTTTCATTCAATCTAGGAAAAGTTAAACGCAAATAACAAACTACTATCTCTAGGCCTTACTTAAACGCGATTTCAATTATCTTCGGAAATACAAATTTAATTCGTTTCTTACCAATTCCCTGGGGTTCGAATCAGTAAACTAAATGAAACAGAAGGTTCAATTCTTGAATCAATCTCCTATTTCATCTATGATTTCTATGGCCCCTTCTTAGAAAATAAACAAGTTAGTACGGACGTCCACTTCAATCCACCAACTTATTTCCAACCTTTTAACAAACCATCTATTAATCTCAATATGAAATTATTCGCAGTTTATGTATGCATCTGATCAAATCTGTTCATTGCACTTCATTAATTCAGTCTAATCTTCATGAATTACGTTTCATTTTATTGGATGGGATTCCATTTTAAACAATCCGAATATAAGGTATACGAGTTAAGTATAGGGAAAATCGCGATATAGTCCTATGCTATGACTAGAGATGACTAGCTCAATATAACGTATTCTCATTTTAATAGTATTGACGTTCTTCTGCATTTCCAAATAATAATAATTGATTAACAATATATATATATATATAGTCTTATTGGTGTTCCTGTAAATTTATAGTGAATACGAATAAATAAATACTCTATTAGTCCATACAGTTTAGTACTTACTTCTATAGGTGTGGTTTATTTAAAACTGGTTGAAATGTAGTGGAGTGCTATAATTTATTAATATTTTTTTAAAATATTAATATAGTATATAAATACATCATGACGTGCATATGCATGATATAATTCAGGAAAGTATTTTGAAAAATAAAATAATGATATCTCAAACTCAACTAGTTTTAATTAAAAGATTCTTAAGGTCTCGTCACACTAAATTAAAATTCATTCGGTGTTTTGTTTATGATTAAGATTCCATGAACTGTTTATGAATATCTAACTAAAATACATTAACTAATTCATTACGGTTACTAAATGTACTTATTTATTAATTTTCATTAACTCAGAGATTACAGTAAACTCGTACCACTTTCTCTCACAAGGAAACATTATTTCTTGTTGTTGTATTTTATTAAAAAAACATATCGTACGAAAAAAAAATCCAAAATTAAATACCGTTGATGAAAAATGCTAATGGAAAACATAAAATTTCGAAATTATCTAGAGGATAAATATAATAATATAAAACGATGTATTAAATTGCTTAAAAAATAAAATATGCATTGTAAATAAAGTTCTAAACGAGGAAAAACCAAGAAACAAAAACAAAAAAAAAGTGTAGCACCATTACACGACGTAATTAAACAGAACATTCCGGTAGTTATTTTCGAAACGTACGTTCTTTTTTATCATCTTTGAAACTCATATCTCACTTCTAACTGCAGAAAAATTCCACGTTTAAGAAAGGCTAACTAAAGTTAGGATAGAGAGAGAGAGAAAAAAAAAAGGAAAACGAAACCCTCTCAAAAAATACCTTTAAGAACATTAAACATCCTAACTTCCTCATAACGAGTAAACGTTTTAAATTTTACTACTAGCCCGAGTAAAATAAATTTTTCCATTTAGTTTTTAACCCTAACCACTCTCGGGTCGAGAAAGAATTCTAAATGATTATTTACATTTGGCGGTTTCCCTCTAAACCCTAATTTCCCTCATTTCGTAAAACTTTCACCGTCTGAAATTAATTTTCGAAAGTGTTAGCACTTTTAAGTGCGTTCATTTGAGAGCAGCTATAAAAGGCCCAGCGGTAAGTTAAAATCGAGAGTTATTTATTTTCATTTCCTTTTTAAGCGACATAAAATTCGAGAGAGCTGCAAATTTATGAGCTCTTTCTTGAAAGAGTGGCTTCTTTAAATCCACCAATAAAAAAAAACAGTACCTCTCCTAAGTGGATTAATACTAGATTCATCGGTAATGCCGATCGATGAAGATTTTTTTTTGTTTCTTACTTTTTTCATGGTGTTTTTTTTACATAGGGTAGTAAAATCGATTAAGTTTAATTATTACGATGTGACATCCAATACTGTGGCCAATAATTTTTTCCCCCAACGAATGAAACCCTAATCGTTAATTTTATGTATAAGAATTAGCATATTTGTCAGCTATTCTTTTTTCCCACATTTAGAGAGGGTAGATTATAGCCTGTTTAATTAACGTTCCACTTGAGCTACTCAATGTATTATTGGAAAAGAATCTCTTTAATTCTAAGCCTAAGTCACTAAGAAACCAATATCTAAGTTGATAACTTATTCTCCAAACTTCCAGCCACGTCAAAATGACTATAATGAAGATAAAATAGGATGTACACATATAGATGCATATTGATATGTTTTATACAAAATCATTTATTATCAAATCAAATGTGTTTTAATATGTTCTGACGGCATCTGGTTTTCATTTCCTTTTTAGAGATGGATTTGTGATCCCCATTTCCTAAGTTTGATTTCAAATGGCTGCTATAAAAGAAGTCGCTCTGGTTAATTGGTTTGGTTAATTCGTGTTTAATGTCGCCCTTAGAAGCTATACAAGGATTATTGAGACAGACCTCGTAATTCATAACGTCGGTCAAGTGATATGGACGACACCTAATCTGGCACTTTCCTCTCCAAACTTTCACACGCTACTAGGAGGATTTGAAGCCTCGACAGATTTAACGTGCATCGACCTCACTAGATTCCAAGTTATTAGCGGCATCAGAATTTGACAGAAACAACGCCGGACGCGAGTTCGCAACCTTGATCAATAGGCTACTATAGACACATAGGATTATTGGAAGGGTGTTTGTGAGGGAAGTCGCAACTTTGAAACTGGTCAGATGACGAGGATGATTCCTGAGGTAGTACCACTTTTTGCTAAACCCCACTTCACAGCGAGAGAAATTGTAACTGCAATATTCCTTTTATGGAAGACTATCTCTCTTGAAATCTGGATTTGAATTTACGACTAGATTTAAACGTCGGTGTAGGGCTCCTTGTACTCAATTAACAAAAGTTAAGACTACGCAAGTACCACTGAACATTGTTTGAGCATTAGGTTTCGATGAAAATGCCTGAAATGACGAGGATGACATTCGGGCCTGCTCCTCAAAACTCATTAAAATTTTGTGACGTAGCTGCATTTAACATTTTTTTCGGGCTTTTTTAGAATTTATTGGAAGGGAATTAAATGATTGTTTTTATTAATATTGCACTCAGAAGCAATGTACACGATATTGGTGACGAGACTCGTAGTATTTAGTACCTGCTAAATGCGACGAGGCTGATTTCTCCCTCTCAAAATTCCTACTCCACGCTACATAGTGGACCTTTGGTGATATCAAGACCCAATTCCATCACTCGATGGAAACAAAACCAGCCGTAAGTTAGTAATCATAACCACAAAGATCGTAACCAAAATTTTCATAGAAATGGGAATGCAAATTAGCGCCTCGACTTCAACATCACCGTCAAAGAATCTCATAAAAGAGAAAATCACGAGTCAAAGAAGAGAATTATTTCCTCTAATTCCACAATAACTTTTATTTCAAAAATTATTAAATATACTACCCCACATTTTAATGTTATTATATTCAAAACGCTCAATACCACAATTTTTCGCACTCAAACAAATAAAGCTATTCAAGGAGAGGTTAGGTGATCATATGTTTGAGTTCTGGATTCGTATGCGTTAATTTATAACTGCCTGCAAAATCTATCATTATTAATCAAACCTTTGATAAGTACAGGAATACAATGAGCTCCGTCAGATTTACATTTTTGATAAAATGACGTAAAACCTTGAACAGTGTTGCTACATGAAATTTTAAATAAAGCTCGACGATTTCGAAATTCAAATAAAATAGAAAACCAAACAAATGGAAAAGTGTCAAATTTCAATCAAGAAAGAGAGAGTGCGTGAGTGAGTGGTGATAGAGTTTAATTGCGTAATATCCAGATGAGGCTATGCTACGCCAAATAAGGTGTAACTGTTATCCTGACATTTGAAAAAAAATGGAAAAAAGATTGATTGGCAAGAAGAAGGACTTAAGGTAAAAAAGAATATTTGTGTACTCCAAGGGCGCGTCACTCGCATTTACCGAAAACAGTAAATCCCATGGGAAAGGATAAGACCACTAGGATGCCTAAGGGTCAAGGTGCCCTTACTTATGTAAAGAAGGTAATCTCTGAGGACCAAGAGACTGCGACAGACCAGTTGCGAACCATTTCTAAAAGGTTGTTTCTAGGGCTAATTCAGATTGTGGCAGAATTTTTGTGAGGAATGTATGCCCTCCAAGGGGTCTGCTTTGAAGCAGATTAGTGCAAGATTATTGTATTTGAATACAAGTATCTCTTACGAATAATACTTGGATAATTTCTTAGACGTTGCATTTTTTTTTCAAGTTTTGTACGATTAATATTTGATGATTATTTTCATGATTTGTAATAGAAAGTACAGTAGTATCTTCCAAAAGGGGAAGGTACGTCCAGACATTTCGTCCCTTATTTAGAGATGTCTGTTAAGAAAATATATTTTCAAAGGGAAGGGAACCAACATAATTGTTCCTTAAAAAGAAGTGTCCCTTATTTGGAGGTTCCCTTTCCAAAGTACTAAAGTGTTTAAAATGTTAAGCAAAAATTCTAAAAACGCAATAATCTTAGAAGAAAAATCCTAAATGGTTTTCATGGGATTTTTTTTCATATTTGTAAGTTTGTATAAGTCTCGTAAGATTCTAAGAACCTTAACCTTACCTTTGAAGGAGAAACTCTTAGGCTCCCGTCTACCGGCCATTTTGATATCGTGAACAAAACATTAATCCTGTAGAATGTCTACTACCGTATTCAAATCTAAACTATTTTATCTATTTGAATGCAAAAAATGTCATCCAATAGAGCAGAAAATAAATGAAAGTTTCTGCAGAATAACATTTTTACCCCGAATTTCAAAAATATTTTAGAATATTTTTTGAAACTGGAAAACCAGTAAAAGAATCATAGAAATAGACAAAAAAATATATTGCTAAGAATCGGAGAGAAAATATAATTCTAATCAAATCTTCATTACTTTTTTCTCTTTTGGGTGCGCTTTTTTGCATTCAAATAAAAAAAATAGTAAAGATTTGAAGTAGTAGAAATTCCATTGGATTAACATTACATTCACGAAATCAAAATTTTCGATAGGCAGGAATCTTGAAACACGATATATTAATATATAATGAATAAATTTCTGAAAATTCTCTCCAGGGAATATATGCAACTTAAATCAAAATCTAAAAATAACCAGCTTATCATCAGTGGCGTCAAACCGGATTCATAACTGAAAAATCGAAGAAACATGTGTTTTCTTATTGGATATGCAAGTGTCATGCGATAATTCTTTGTAATAAGAATATTAGGATTATGTTCTAACCAGATGCTGGCTCAGACTGTTTCTTACGCCTATTTAGTATCTAAAAGCGCCTAAGAGTCGCCTTTTAATCTAGAATTATATCTAAATATATCTAAAATTGCATGAACACTTTATCATAGTGATAAAGAACTGACAAAGCGGATTAAAAGAGTCTAGCGCAGTAGAATTTTGTCTTTTCCATGATAGGAAAAGATTTTATTAAGACATATTGAGAGGCTAGATATTTTACAATTACATATATTTCTTTTATTTTAAAATAAATTATTCTCTTTTCTGTTACAAGCTTTATTAATTCAACTTGCAAGAACATAATTCTAGATGTAATTAAGGAATATCTTTTAACATGTTTCCAAATATAAGAATAATAATTTCATATGTAAGTATTCATATTTTCACAAATTTAAGTCATTACTAAGCTTAGAACAGTTTATACGTGTGCTTAGACTCCCGATCCAGTTATTAGGTGCTTTTTTCTTCTATGGCTATTAGTTTCAACTTGTGGAAGGGGGCCATCACAAATTTTTATGAAATGCGAAACGAGAAAAGACGGAAAACTGAAATTTGAATGCAAAGACATCTGTTAAGCGAAATGATATACCATTCGGCTTGAAACGTATTATATCCATAAAGAATTTAATCTACATTACAAAAGATTGCACAACAGGAAAAAACGAAAATGTTTTGTATTACTTCATCTAAAATATAGATAAGTGAATGAATTGTCTTCTTTCTTATTATATTACTGTTGGTAAGAGATCCAAAATGTTATTTTGATCACATTTATTATTATTCGTAATTATAACAGTATTTTATTTGATGAAAAAGTGTAATTGTATACAATAAAATGAACTAGCAATGATTTTATAAATCCCCCTAGCATATAACCTTCTTTAGGTGAGTTAAGTTTAGGCTTTACAACGCCGAGGTACCTGAAAGATTTTTCCTTGCTGTTATGCTATCGTGGAAGGTTGATACTTTATTAAACCCAAAGTACCCGCTTTCAGAATACCCTAACGAACTTCCCATATTTTCTACCCTCACATTTTTCCTTACTCCTTTCTTGAAGTTCTCGAATTCTGTTTAGATAATAGGTTTATACTTTTTCTTCCAAAAAATAATAAGCGTCTGGCCAAGAATAATACATCAAAGTGGGTAGTTGGTGTTTATGGCGCTAAAAATAGCAAAATCTGGCTAATGAACGCCAAAGGAATGGATTACTTATGAATGTCGCACGATGGAGCGACACGAGAGCTATTATTTGACATGAGTAATTTTGAACCTCGGTCAAGTGACGAGGACGACACCTGAACTGGCATTTTCCACTCCAAACTGCTACATCTTGCCAAAAGGTGGACTTAGGGTCCCGTCAGATTTAATGTGTAAAAGCCTCACTACACGGCTGATCTTTAGTGGTTTGAACTATATCATACGCAGCAGAATGTTTAAATTAGAGTTTTTTTAATACATAGATTATTATTCCTTAATATCCTTTTTTTTAAATTTCATATGCATAGTATTTCTAACTTTATTTTCGTGTGTATAGTATTTGTTTTCGTGGGTATAGTTATAATTCTAGTATTTTGTATATTTAATTTCTATTAATGTGTTACCTTTATATTAATACATATTACGTAGAAGTATATTACTTGTATATAACTTGTAAAATTGAAGCCATTATATTAATTGCTAATTTTACAGAACTTTTTTTTGTAAGATTAGGCTTAACTGCTTTAAATGTTCGGGCCGGTTGTGATGCTCCGTTTCTGAGCGTTTGGTCCAGGAAGTACGCTTCATTCCCGGCGAGCCGATCCTCAAGGGGAAAGAAAAATATCACTTGGTTAACTCTAGTTTAGTTTAGTTTTTATTAACGTCGCACAGAAGCAACACGATGGCTATTGGCGACGGACCTCGTAATTTTTAATCTCTGTCAAGGGATGAGGACGACGCCTGAGCTGGTAGCCCCCTCTTCTAACTTCCACAAACGCAAACGGGATTATTTTGGGTCCCGACAGATTTAACGTGCATCAGCCCCAGCTAAACGGCGGGTCTTTGGTGGCATTAAGGCTGGAATCCACAATTCAACGAAACCGCCAGCCGCAAGTCTTGGGTAACTCGAGGTCATGATCTCGTTTTAATCTAAAGAATTCCTGAGGAGCACAACTTTTCCAAATTTAGGAACTAGAGTCAGTAAAACAAGCCGATTAAAAGTGTCTTTGTGAATTTCTTATTATCTGTAACAGCCAAGAACTACGGTTAATCTACGCAATGGTATCTTCGGTGTCGTAGATTTGAAATAATATTTACCAAACGTTATATGAAGGCTTTTGATGACAAATCTTAAAATTTGAAACCTCCGTTATACAGAGTTTTATTCACATCAATTCCACACTGCTTAAAACAAGCAGTAGCCTCCTTATTAATCCATGCAATTTTCTTTTTTCCTTGCAATGGAGTCATGTTGAAATTTAAGGGAGCCACAATCATGTATGACTGCTATGCTGTGCCAAACAATGTATAACTATGATCTAGGCATTTGTGAAAAAAAAGTTAAAATTTAAGAGATAAGAAGGGTTGGGAATAGAGAGGGATCATCACTAGGGTAGCGTGAGAGTGCGTCTCAAGTGTCTACCAGACAACAAACCCCACAGGAGAGAAAACAATGAATAGGATGCCTTGAGGTCGTGATTCTCCAACTTACCAACCTAAAGAAGATACCCCATTGAGTTGTTCAATTAAGAGAGACCGAGATCACCCAGAAAGGTCTTAGAACTATATGACCGGCCTTCTGGGAGATCTAATATGAGTGAGTGAGTGATAGTAAAGTTTAATAGTGCATGAACCATACATAGCAATGCTGAGCCAAACATAGTATGACACCAATCTAGATCACAGAAAAACCGGAAGGAAGAAAAAATTTGGTTCACTGAAAGGAGAGTTGAAAATAGAAAATTTTCTAATGGGATTCCCGGGGGCGTTTTCCAAAGACAGTAAACCTCATGGGAAAACAAAAAGATCCCTAGGCTATCATGGGTGAGAGATGCCCGTACTCACCTAAAGAAGATAAGCCAATGCGAGTTCTCAGAAGAGTACAAATATGTCAATCTGTAGTGGAGGGGGAGGCAGCATTTATAATTTCGAAAAAAATTATGAAAGAATTTCTCATTTAAGACATAAGTTTTGCAATATATTTGACAAATGGAATGAACAGCAAATGATCAACAGTTAAATCTCTCTAAGCAAATAATAAGAAATTCAATTATAGGTATCAGATGTAATGAGTGGTATTAAGGCCCCGTCAACAAGCCACCACGAATTTCACTACCTAATGTTAATCCTTTGGAGTTACTTACTTTAATTCTCATTTCTGGAATATTTATTTTAACTGCATGGAATAAAATGCATTTTAAAGAGCATAAATAATGAAGGTTTCTGTGGAGATCCTTTTTTTCTGATTTTTGCAAGTATTTTTAAATTTTTATTAAAGATCTAAAAACTTGCATCCGGCGTACTAAATTGATCATAAAAATATTTGAATAACCAAACAAAAAAGTAATTCCCTTGAATCCTTCTTTTTTTAATGCTCTTTCAAATGCATATTTTTTTAAAAAATTTAATTCATTTCGCTGCTTGTAATTTGTTGAGACAGCAAAGTAAACAAGGAAAGAGGGGAAAGTAAAATTAAGAGTCCCACCTCAATGCGCAAGGATACATGGTAAAGACACTTTGACAAAAGGAGATTTACGATCCTTAGGGGGTAAGTCGGCCAATTTCTAGGAATTTTGTAGTTCGTGATCTGAGAATTCGTCCTTTGAAGCTTTATTTACTGTTGCGTAATATTCGTTGAAAGCTTGTCTAGTTTACTATACAGATATCTCTGTGGTATTTCACAGTGTTTAAAAAGTAAGCTTCATACACGATTTCTTAAAAAAAGAAGTAATCCTTCGTTTTTATGTTAATTTTACTGAGTATTTAAAAAAATACTCTATCCAAATTACTTTATTAATTATTAAAATGAACAATAGACATTTTAGATACGTTTTGAATATACCAGTGGAGAAATTGTAAATTCGTTGTGCAACATTCTTTGTTTGTACCTCCAGAATTGAAATTCAAGTGTAAAAACAGAAAGTAATTGTTTTATTTCAATGGATATAACTGTATATACTTATTCAAGAGATTACCCATAAAATATTTTAACTATATTTAAGTAGCAAGATTGCGTGACCATTTATTACTATTTTTTCAAAACTCCATTTGTAGGAATCAGATTGAAATACATCAAATTTTTATAATTAAATGAAGAATATAGAGAAAAAAATTATTCTGGTTCTCAGATAGGTGAACAATTTTACATGAATAATACATTTTTCAAGAACGGAAACATTATCTTACTGCATTGAAATAGTGTATGGAGTGGCCGAATAGTCATGCTCGCTATTTTGTGCCTAGCGATGTTTTAGTCCAGCCGGGTGTTCGAGTCCTGTTTTCCTAGAACCGCCAACATGTTTCAAATTTAAAAACAATAAATAGCTCTCATGTTTCTTCCAAATGTGACGCTATTAAATAATCAATCCTTACAAATTTTGTTTTCAGAATTCGACCTCGAATTAGTTTCCCCCATCTCTTTAGTCTAATAACTAATGCAGAATGAAAATTATACCTAGGGTAGCTAAATCTGTTCTTTCTAAAACTTTGCGTAGAACTTCTTATTATATAAAAATTTATTTTTATATAATTAATCAGAGGGCACAAAATTTCGAGTATTTCCTATTCAATATACGATGAAGATATTTCTCTGGCATTGTTGATATTTTTAAAAACTTGAAATAGTAGAAACGAATATTTTGAAATTAGAAGGTGTGAAAAAGGAGTAAAAAAAGTTATCGAACGTGAAAAATGAATATTTTTTAAGCAATGAAAAAGCCAGTTTCTTCCTAGTTTAGAATAGCTTTCAATTACTCGAACAACACGGTAGGGCAATTTAGTCTCACGAGGGAAAGAAATCCATTGAGTTGCTTTTTGAGGGCGAGGAGTAACTATAAGCTATATTCCTTACCCCCCTCTTCTCCCTACAGGGGACGTGTAAAAGAATGATACAGATCAAATTACTATCGTTTTCTCTAGATTTGAAAGGGGGGAGGATACGGGAAGAATCGTATGCCAGGTTGGGGAGAAAGTCACAACATTTGCTTCTTTGAGCCAGTCTAGAGGAAATATTTATTACCCTGTGACGTCATTGTCAAACTTCATGATAACTGTCAAAATATAATTATAAGAAATTTGAAAAAATTAGAGCAAAATTGAAAAAAATTAAAAGCATCTAAGAAGTTCCTAATTTGAAATTAAGCGAAATAATGAAAATTAAGAAAAATAAAGCTTGTAATTTCTCTTTTATAAGAGAACTATTTACTTCTGCTCCATATGACCAGTATTGTATGAGTACTTCGTCCACACTAAGTAACGCCCCCTCCTTCCTCCTAGTAGAGGGAGCTTTCATCGAATCTTATTTTCGGAATCACTGGAAGGGAGCCTTAAGAATTCCGAATCTACGATATGATTCGAACATCATCGGCCTCGTAGTTCGCAGTATTAATCCTGTAGCTAAGATGATCTTATGTTGGCGAGTGAGTAATTTTTTATTAATGTTCGCCCTTGGAAACAATCCAATCGTTATTGAGGACGGACCTCATAATTTTTAACCTCGGCCAATTGACCAAGATGACACTTAAAATGCCATCTCTCTCTCCGAACTCCACACAATACAAACGGGCGGACTTAAGATCTTAATAATTTTAACATGTATTAGACAAGCTACACGGGGGTCCTTCAATGGCATCAGAGCTCAAACCCATGACTCGACGGAAACAAATCGTACATGAACTCGCGTCCATGACCATTAGGCTACTGCGTCCGTCTTTTGTTGGCGGTGAGGATGGACTCTTCCAGTACTTGGATTTGAGCTTCGTTTTAGGATTATAAGTAAAACATCGTCACACTTAATAAGTTTGGGAGATTTTAAATTGCATTCAAAGTGTCAATACAAACATTTCTCCGAGCTTCTTCTTGTTCAAATGTGACAATTTATGTCACTGGACCGTGTAAGAAGTTAAGAAATCCATCTCCGATCATCCTCGAATTGTTTTTGAGTGCGACGTTAATCATTCAATTCATAAATGGATATTAAAGTTCTGTCGTATCGTTGAAGGGATGCAAGGAGTACCAACACAAATCATGGTTTAATCAAGTTTGAAAATTATGTATTTTACTCATAGCCTTTGTGTTGCTTAGAAGTTATACGTCAAGCAAATAAACAATGTAATCAAATTTCCGCATAAATTATCTTAAATTAAATTAGACTGATTGAATTGTAGTATCCATAATTTTTGCCCAGTCGGGTTCTTACTTTCGGTAGGAAAGTACAACTCCAGATTACCGTTCTTTACAGAATCTTCTCTTTCTCCTAGGAAGTTCATTATTTTGACGGCAAGTATTAACCAGTTATCTTCTTCTGCAAACACGGAAAGAATTATCCAGTTTGTTTCTTTTTTCTATTTATGATCCTTCTTATTGTCATTGCATTCCCTTTTGTTTCTTTTTCATTTAGAGTTTTGTCTAGAGCACAAAATGATTCTTAAAAATAAAATTAATGAGATTGCTTATTGCAGCTTCGCTGAATATGACCCGTACGTCACCTGACAAAATATGACACTCACCAAAATCAACCATCATAATTCGTCACTTTTCCCATACCATTTTCATTCTTAAAAATATTTCGTAATCGACAAGAATATATGAAATAATAAAACATGTAACTAAATCTCCAAATGCTCTAATAATTTACATGATTTTAAATAGAGTCATGAAAGTATTCAAGCATTTTAAATAAAAATACAGCACACTATATATATATTAAGAAACTGAGTATTAACATCTGTTCTTTGAACTAAATTTCTCAGTGTCTATCCTACTTGCTTCTATCCACAAATACCTTTACATACCAACATCTGTGGCAGATGAAATTTGCACAGAATACTCCCAAAATCAATTAACACTGAGGTCAAATGACGTTTACTAACAGAGCCGCCTGTCTGTCTGGTAATGTTTGTTCACTTATTCGGTGCTTACGGGATTGATAGGATTTCACGAGGTAATCTAGTGCGTGAAATTTCAGACATAGCAACTGAACTATGAAACAATGTATTCATAGTCATGTCATATATTAGGTAATTCTGGTTATTTCTGAAACATATTTGGTGACAAATAGTATCAATTTAACTAATACATGAAGAGCCAAATATCACTATATAGTTTTGAATACATATACCTTTTAATGCCAATATAGTTATTATATATTAAAAAAATTTCCAGCTACAATGTCTTTTGTCGAAATAAACAATAAAATAATATTATATACACTGGTATTTGAAATTAAGAAAATTTGCTTATTTTACAGAATTTCATGAAAAAAATCGAACGAAATGTAAAAATACTGTTTCGAAACAAAGATGCAAATCTTGTACGTCGAATATAGAAGCATATACGTGTATAGGGGCGGAATTGGTCGAAAAACAGAATTTATAAGCACGCGTAAAAAAATTTGCATTTCGTTCGCTAGCACATGTCGCCGAATTTCTTGATGTTTTTTTTGCAGTAATCGCTTAAATCAAAATTCGAACAGTAAAAGTGAGTAAAGGCCAACGTCTAGATGATAGAAGGAGGTGGCGAATTGTGGGTAGGCTAGAATAAAGCCAGTCTCAAATCCAGATTTGCAGAGAATTCGATTTAACACCCAGCGGCGTGTACAACTTATGGAAACAGCTTAAAGATACCGGATTCATCGAGAAAAAGTTGGGCTAGGTCTCCCAAGAGCCTTCAAGGATAGAGAAGATCCCCATTACAGCGAGGCGTAACCGGGATGCTACAGCTTCTCAGGTCTTTCATGAGTTGTATGCAGCCACAATAACCCGAGTTTCAAGGGTGGCTGCTTCCAGAAGACTTCATGAGAGAAGATTGTTTGCAAACAGACCTGTTATTTAGGTCCCGCTAAGTTCTGCGAATAGGAGCAGTCTGCTTAAAATGATGCAGAGATCATACAGAATGGAGCATGAATCAATGGGTGACCGTTCTCTTCACTGATGAGTCCTGGTTCAGCCTAACTAGTAATTTTTGCCTTACTTTCATGTATGGAGAGAACCAGGGAACTGCTACCTGCTCTTCAATGTTCAAGAAATCAACGATTACGGCAGCGGTGGCTTGATGGTCTGGAAAGGCACCATTTTGGATGGCCGCATACACTTCCATGTATTTGAAAGAGCAACTGCGATTCTTGAGAGGTGTAGGAAAGAAGTTTTGAAGCCCTATATCCACCTTTTCAGGGGTCCAATAGGTACTGATTTCCTTTTAATGGATGACAATGCGAGGTCACATATAGCTCAGCTGGTCCACGAATTTCTGGAAATTGAGGATATTCGCTGGATGTATTAGCCAGCCAGATCTCCAGACCACAATCCTATCGAGCATGCCTGGGATGCTCTGGGAAGGGCAATTGTAATTCACAAGCCCCTTCTGAGAACCATCCAAGACCTATTAATGGTTCCAATTACCACAGGAACTCATAAACTCCCTTATTTCCAGCATAAAATCACGTTGAGAGACCTATGTATCCGTAAGAGGGGATCATACCCCTTACTAACCCAATTTTTTGTTCTCTTCTGCAGCTGCTGTTTCATACCTTGAGACTCCTGTGAGTGTTAAGCACGATAATGCGTGTGTATTTTAACTACTGAGTGGTTATTTTTTGTGTTATAACAACCCTATGTACACATCAAATTTCTTTAAAATCTGTCTAGTAGTTCTAGAGATAATTGACCAAATTGGAAAATTCTCTTAATTTTGAACACCAATGTAGTTCGCAAATACGAGCTCTTTCCACCCAATTTTGCGGCTGTGGTGGTCTAGTGGTCATGATCGCAGACTCAAGACCAAAGTTGTTTACTTCGAGTCATGGGTACCAGGTCTGATACTATTGAGAAACACCATGTAGCGGTGCTGATCCAAGTTAAATCTGGTTCAAATCTCAGGTCCACCATTTTATATGATGTGAAAGTCTAGAGAGAGAGGTACTAGCATAAGTGTCATCCTCGTCACTGTGCCACAGTATCCATGTGATTTTGCAAACAGTATCCATGTTTTCTGACAAATAAATCAAGGAAATATAGGAGAAAATATGTGTTGGAAATTTATTTCGCTATAAGTTTGTAGAAGAATCATAACCTAATATTAGATTTATTCCTTTAAATTATTCCATAGTAATATACTTTGTATCAGAAAGAAAATAAAAACGGTAAGAATAGAAAACCCGATTGAGCTCAAAAAAAGAATAATGCTGATAATGATACATGTATACACAATGTTGAGGAAAGTCAGAAACTATCTAGATCGGCATTGCTCCCTCATGGTACATCTACAGATCCAGTTGGGATTCAAGTTCATGTTAGTGAGATCTCTTTTTATGGATTAGAACTGACATTTCAACAATATCAAAAGAAATATGACCTCTGCTATCTTGACAGGAGCACAATATATACAAGAAAAATTCCATAGAGAATGTGAACTTCCAACTATTTTAAACTATAAAGATGAATTTGTTTAAAAATATAATATTTTGAATTCTGGGGACATAGCGATAACAAAAATGACTTTCTTCATGTTTCAAAACATCTTAATTTTCGAAGCTAAATAAATTAAATATGCAAAAATTTTAAAATTCGGAGTTTCTTATTTCAATATTTTTTTTTCTCTCACAAGGCTCTAATTACGCGATTTTCATTTACATACGAGACGGGTTATTGAATAACGAGACTGACACTGCAGCAGAAGTACGCATGCGCCTAACACTTGCAACCGATAGCCCTTTAGCGTGAAACCTTCTCTTTCGAATGCAGTACCTCTCGTTTTTGTAACTAAATCCGTACAGCCGTAGTCTTCGTTCGCATTAGAGTTTTTTTTTTTTATTATTATTTTATTTATTTTTTTTTTTTTTGGTTTTTCAAGAAAAATTATAAGTATAACGAATTGCTGTGAAATGTCACATGAAACTTGGAAAAGCCGCTACTGAGACTTACAATTTATTGAATGAAGCGTATGATAATGAATGTTTATCGCGTACATATTTTTTTTTTTAGTAATTTAAGCATTTTTCAAGAAGTCTGAGAAGGTATTGAAGATTATTCACCTTAGGGCAACCCTTCCTTTTTCTAGTTCTATCTGATCATCGATTAAGAATTCGCATGATTTCTGAAACTGTAGGAATTGACAAACGATCCTTACGGGAAATTTTGCACAACAATTTAAAATATTTGAATGTAAGAAGTAGGTGCCAAAATAGTGCGAGAACGAACACATGAGTCGAGCAAACTTTCACACCACTCAAACTTGAAGACTCTGAACCCCCATAGATTAAGCGTGCATCAGCCTCGCTGCATGACGTATAAGGGAATTTTGAGGTTTATTGCGCAAGAGTCATACCTTGATATACTCCTACAAAAATACGTATCTGCAATCTATATGCTAGAATAAATAGGGTGAAAGAAGAAGAAAATGGATAATAAAGGTTGAAAACAGATAAGGATAAGTAGGTTATCCCGAGGAGGAATTGAGATACCAAAGATAGCAAACCCCATTTGAATGAAAAAAATCATTAGGGCGCCTCGAGGATATAATAAATGCACTAACTTCAAGAAAGTAAGCCCTTGAGGGGATTTTCACATGAATAGCTTCCTTTAGTTCTTCTAATATCAAGGGATGTATGCTCGTATACAACTTGTCTTCAGATGACCTCATAAAGAATAATTGCACATGGTCGAGTGAGGATACAGAAAAGGTGAATGAATGTCATCAAACTTGAAAATGAGGTAACCATGGAAGAGAAGACGAATAACATCTATTCATTCTCTAGCTGTGTGGACTGTTGCCCAATCCACAAGAAACCACACATATTGAAAAGCGTTATCTTCGTGCTTCAGGTAAAACGAAACTGTTCATCATCTAGATATGGCACGAGATGGGAATGGGAACAACATTCCCATTATCGTCTTCGAATAAATAAGCAGTACGGATGCCAGTTTTGTCCATATTGTATTGTCACTTTAAGGCTTTCTTTCGAATTTTTGAAAACCCAGTATCGGCAGTTTCGTTGATTCACCATGCTATTAATATGGAAATGAGCTTCATCACATATGAACAAATTAGGTTTGTCATTTTGCTCAAAAATGGTCTCCATCTCAAGGGCGAAGTTCAGGCTCTGAGTGCAATCCTCGTGCTTCAATTGTGGCAGAACGGTTAATTTTTAAGGGTGGAATAACGTGCCTAAATGTAAAATTTGTCTTATTTAACAATTACTGAGGACATGAACAGAATATGATTTTCGAGCAGATCAAATTGAACTAAAAAGCAAGGTTTGTCTGATGATTTCCACATTTTTAAATGTATGTAAAGTCCACGAAAGTCTTTTGCTATCTTGTGTAACTTGTATACAAACTCCTGAAACCTAACATAGGAAAGTGTTATAAATGAGAGCATTCTTGATTTCTAGGGATATTGAAATGGTGACTTATCCAGGTTGAAGCACCGTGATAGATACGTTATTATTGTGCATGAAAACGATGTGTTCTGTTGTCCGTAGCTTCATGATTTGGCTTGTGATGTTTTATACACTGCATTAGGGAAGGGAGTCATTTGATTTTGAGTATTAACCTTATCCTGTCGTTTTTCAGTGCTCTTTTCAACTAGTTCAAAAAAGATTCTTCATCGAGCTAGCATAGTTATTGAGACATTTTAATTTTTGTCTGTCAGTGTGTTTGAGTTATGGAGAAGTTTATTAGCACCAGACGGTTGTTGGGCCAAACTAAGTGTACCTATGATCTAGACATTTGAGAAAACAGAAAACTTTAAAGTGGTTGACAAAAAGGAGGGTTGAAAATAGAGAAGGATTGATAGGGTATCCCGGGGATGCATCACTCGTGTGCACTAGAGACAGTAAACACATGGGAAACGAAAAGATCTCTGTGGTGCCTCGGGGGAGAGATGCCCGTACTTACCTGCAGAAACTGAGAACTTGAGGCTTTAACTTCCGTATCCTCATTGAAAAGAGCTGCTGCATACTCTTCCTCCAGTATCAATATGAAGTGGCGAAAAGGAACATTCTGAACAATATTTGTAGGAGAGTTCGCTTTCACAAAAATTTCCGTAATTGATATACATCTCCTCTATGTTTTATTGAGTTTCGCTTTGATTAATTCCTATTTCGCATCATCGGCTATCAGGAGTTATGAAATGGCATGTATATTTGACGCGTGCGCTGCAGCCGATATATCCCCAGTTGTGTCGTGTGCAGTTGTCTTGAACACATAGAGGCATGTTTTTGAATTAGAAGTACTTACAATCAGTAGTTTTAGCCTATGATGCCATTTAGTGTTCAAGTCGGGGGTCCACCACTTCAGTGGTTTTTTGAATTTGTTGCGGAAGAGGATAGTCACTTGAACTTGAGTACCAACAATATATTGAACCTTCAACCATTGGATCCAAAGTAAGCTTGTCCTGTCACTTTTTGAAAAATCTTTTTCGTAGATCAAAAGGAATTCCCATTCGGGCTAGTTATTAAGTCATTTTACATTTATGTCGTTGTTGTTAAAGTAATTTGAACTAAAAAAAATGCTGAGATTTCAGGGACAAAGTACTAACTATCACACATGGCTCATTTCTCCTGGAGGGGAATTCCAACTATTTCAAAATATCCTGTACTTTTTGCTTCATTATATACAATGAGTTACTACCTTCTCCATTCCTTACAAAGGACTTTTATAGCCTTTCTCATGTATGGTCTCTTACAAATTATTTAACAAAAACATGTTTTCGTACGAATTTTTACATATACTAATCAAAACAATTATGTTACCTGACTGTCATATATATAAATAAATATTGTAAAAGTTAAAATATGTATTAATAATTTGTTAAATAATAAGTTTTTAAAATCTATTCATGAATAATTTTTACATACGTTTAAAAATTTTATTTAAACATTACACATCAATAACAATATTCTAATGTACGAGCGCTATTTATCTAATATTGGCACTTTCTCAAAAGATGCTTACAATTGCAGTATTTGGAAATTAGTACACATGTTATGAAATTTACAAAGCGTATATAATCACCATTCTTAAGTCCTCCCAAGATAATTCTAAGTAAAGTACTGCGGATTTAGATGATAAATAACATATTGCGGTTAAAACCTGTGGATTAATCTAGAGTGATTGATACTCATAGAGTTTAAAAGTATCTCGTTTCCTAACCTAACAAAGATGCTTAGAATTTCATTAAATGATACAGAATATTTCAAACTTAGATTTAGTTGTAATATGTATACTCAAAATATATTTTGATGAATTAATATTATATTAGAACTATGAGTCGGATTTTTAAAAGAAATGATATCCTGAAAATAGTCAGGATTTCGTTTTGGCAGTCCAATTAGCAAGTTTCATATAAGTGTCTACAACATGTAATAATAATGTTTCATTCTTTAGGTTTTATATCAATGTCAAAAATGTTGAGATACATTGCTGTACTATCATTGATGCAGTCAAAGTGATTGATTAATTGTTTATCCGAAAAACAACATGAGAGCCATTGGCAACGAATTTCGTAATTATGGACCTCGGTCAAGTGACGAGGACAACACCCGATGCAGCCAAATATTGTCACACTGAATAAGACTAAAATTCTCAATTATGCTCTCATTCAGTTATTACGCTAAAAGATTACTACAACTTAAACTATATCCTAAGATCTTCATCTAAAAGATCAGAAACCGACATCGCAACTATTAACTTGATCATTAAGAAATTGTTTTTTTTCTTCTACACTATATCATAAGAAATAATACACTTTACCTTAATAGTTTAGAAAATTAACATTTTATTATGTTTCAATACTAAATTTACCTATGTAAATTCCTGTACCTTTTTTTACAGGTACTGTGTCTGACTATGCTTGGTAACTGATCACTTTGGACTGAACACACTAACACTGCTAACATCTTTGGGATTCTTTTCAATGCGAAGATAATAAAACAATCAATCAAAGCTAACGTCTTGGCGTTTTGGGCGAGAATATCAAACAAAGAAATGAAATCTGATTTAGCAAGGACAGACGAATTACCGATGAATGGTGAAGAACATTCTTTCAGAAGAATTGAGCGATCAAAAGCAAAATGAAAGCAATTCAATTAGTATGTATATATGTATATATATATATATATATGTAAAGTCCGGGTATTCACAATGACGATATTTCGGTTCATACTAAGTTATTTATTCTTATTTACAGCGATTAATATGTACAGACACTTGAATATAGTTAATTGAGAAAAGCGTAAGTAATGTTCACAATACAGATATATGAAGACAGTTCATTTCAGTCAGACGGTTGTGCCCCGTGCATTTATTTCGTAAAACAATTTTACCAGTGATATGTCTCAGACACTTCGTGTTCCTACTCCAACTTCGTAATGGCGTCTTCCCGCGCAAACATCTCCTTTCCCCTAGCGGAATGTCGCCGAGACAGTAGCAGCGCTCTCTGGTGGTGAGATGTTCTATGGCCGTGTTCTTGGCGATAAGTCAAGTTTGATTTCCACACACTCACTCACACACACACACACACACACACATATATATATATATATATATAATTTTTCCTTCTGGATTGAATATCTCATTTATTTCCTGTGTATAGTAGTATTACAAAAACAGCAAAATCCTCATGATTCGGTTAAAATACAGGTTGGTTATCCAACTTTTGGCAATTTTGAAAATTGGTCACCAAACTATTTTAATGGCTATAAAAAAAAAACAAATACCGTAAGGTTTGACATAATAAATCGTTATCGAATGATGAAACCGCCAAACTTCACAAATGTCCTATACTTAATTTTTATCTTAATCAGTACAGAATGTTGCATAAGAACTACCGGTAATAACCTGCAATCGACCTCTAAAATATCTAACATTATTCCAAGCAAGCTATGCAAAAATGAAGGACAACTGCGAGTCAATGGAATTTGTTTTCGAATATGATATATAGTTCTGACAAAGTTTACTAATTAATTTCAAGTATGTATAGAATCAGTTCTATAAGATCATTTATGGATTTGAGATAAAAAATTTCCATTCGTAGCCACTCACCCACTTAACTGATTATCGAATCCATACAAGAACTATCCATGTATTTTTACGCAATGAAAACATTCATCTGATAATCGAATCTACATTTATTAAAAAGTTAGTGATTAACAATATGTAAATTATAATAAAATGGGGCAAATAATTATTTTTATTTTAAAAATTAAAGAACAATTTAATCCACTCATAAAAATAGAAACATTTTTTGAGGAAACCTACTCGAATGTAGTTTAGTTTTTTTCCTAAAATACAACCGTTATCTTTAACTAGTAAAACGCAATATCCAAGTAATACTACGATCGCCCCCTTCAATTTAATCATCACACTAACATGTCAGGTCATGGATTCGACGTAGATTTTACTAGTGGCTATGACATTGAATTCTGAAATTGTCTTCGTCAATGTCACGCATGGACTGAATATCACAGACCGTGCTAAATTACAATGTCCACGAACAGGGAAACAAGGAGGTCAAGGTCAAAATAGTCTCCTAGAGCTACATTTCAAACAATGACTATCTTTTCTTGCCTCTTCTTTTTCGAAAATATTCGATTATGACAAATTTTATTTAAAAATGTCCTTAACCCTTCAGAGATAATGTGGGTGAAAAATCACTCCATGTAAGTTGTTTTTCTAACACTATAAAAACCCGAATTACCGCTAACACTGATTTTTCCTGTGGTTATTTATGATGTCAGTAGGGATCAATTAGAAAAAGTCCACTTTTGTTATGTACTTTTTACCTGCATTTCAAAAAAAAAATTGATTCAGTGTGATATTTCACACATAATGCCGTAAGATTAGGTGTTTTGAAGTCCATGCGTGAAGATTTAATTTCTATTAACCTCTCATAAATTTCACCATTTCTTAGAGAACGATTAAAAGTAACAAATTTTCCACATAATTAGAGAAAAATAATGTAAGAAATCATTGACGAAAAGGTTCAGGAAACAACGTCAACACCAACATCTACATCTAAGTAAGGAAGATATTATATATAAACAAGATAAATAGATAGAATATATATAGTAAGATGTACAATATGTATTAACTTAATTTGTAAATGTTAATGAATCACAAAACAAATGGATTGTTTGGTTTTATTAGCGTCACATTAAATAAACATAAGGGCAATTGGTGACGTACCTCATAATTTTGAATCTCGGTCAGATGACGAGAACGATACCTAAGCCAACACCTCCCTCCCTAACTTCTACACCACGCCAACAGGAGAACTTTGAGCCTCGGCTACACGATGGGTCTTTTGAAACAGCAAGGTTTGAATCCATGACTCGACGAAAACCGCCGCCCCCTGGGCTGCAACCAGAATTACTTGGCTACAGCGGCCAAGAATAAATAAAAGGAAACTGTTGTTAGGAAAGGAACTGTTGTTAAAATAAAAGAATAAAAGGAACTGTTGTTATTAGTTAAAAAAGTTTACGGCTGATCTTACCTTAAAATTAAAGGTAAACTAAATGTGTGAAAGTAAACTAAGTTAAGGAAAGTAAACTGCAATCCAAGGATTGTTATTAAAAGTTTATCATTATATGAAAAACTAAAGAAAGAACATTCTAACGAATAAGAAGTGGAAAGAAAGTTTATCAATAAAAGTAAAAAAAAAAGCAGTATAATTTAGTTAAATGGTAAATTAGTTCAGTAATCAGTTAAAGTGTTTCTAGTAAATTTCTTTACAATTAACTATACAAATTAATAATTACTGACTTATAAAAAACTGGAGAGAAAGCTTTGAAAATCTAAGAGCCTATTTTCGTAGCCCGCTTAATGGAGTAACGAACTTGTATCAGTTGATTAGTCTCGTATTTGAATTCACAAATAATCTGTTCCAGCTCACTAAAACGCAACGCTGGTGTGGAGCGGTTACAAAAAATATGATGTTTGTTGACTTGACTGCAGAATTTTAGTGTTGCTTCTAATGCGAAATTAATACAAATCAATTTGTATAGATGATGCCTTGTAGAATAATTTTTACATTACTGTGGCCTCTCTTGCTCTAAAAACAACATTTAGAAAGATTCCATCATTCCCCCTCTCCCTTTATTTTTGAAATTTTTCCTGAGACACATATTAGTGTCTGTTGGTTCTAAATGTTACTTGATTGTAACTATAACTTCATTGTTTCACAGTGGTTTAAATTAAGATTTCTCTCGTTCTCTCAAGGGCTTACCTTCTTCAGGTATGTATGGGATTTAAGAAACCCAAGGTGCCCGAAAGATATCCCTTCTCCCATGAGATTTGTTTTCATTGGTAAACACGAGTATCGTTATTTCGGAATGCCTTAGCGACATTTTTTCTCCTCTATATCATTTTCTCCCGTTTTGTTCTATCTCTCGTGTATTTTCAGACCTTTTTGACAACAGACAAATGGATTTTCATAAACTAAAAAGCCTTAGGCGCAGTTGCTGGCCGAGATAGCCTAGTGATCATGGTCGCTGACTCGCGGCCGGCGATGTTTTCGTTAAGTGGTGGGGGTCCAGCCCTGATTCCTCTAAAGACTCGCTGTATAGGAGGCTGATGGACGATAAATCTGGTCGGGATCCCAAATACTTCCTGTGGAGAGGTAGGAAATTTTGAAGAAGGAAGTTCCAGTTCAAAGTGTCGTCCTCGTAACATGACCGAGATTCAAAATTACGGGGTCCATCCCCAATATCCCTCGTGTTGCTTCTCAGAGCATCTTTAATAAGCAATTAAAATCAATGCCGCAGTTTGTACACACATATTGCCTTTGGGCTAATAAAACCAACCAATGTTATCAGTAACCCTCATATATATATATATATATATATATATATATATATATCTCTCTATATATATATATATATACATACATATACACACACACACACATATATATATATACATACATATAAATATATATACATATATACACACACACAATATAAACTGCATGTTTGTAGAAAATGCAACACCATGAAGGAAGTCATCAAGTCAAATGAAATTCGCAGCAAATGTCAATTATAGGATATTATACAATTAATGAAAGGTTTCAGAGCCATCGCGGTGCGCGGCACTTTCTACATATCTGAATTGATGCTGAAAGCTATATAATAGTGCTGCTGAGCGGGACGTTGAAAAAGTCTACTGATTATTTGTTAGTGAAACGTTTGTGAGACCTGAGTATGCCTCCGACGCGGAAGAATAAAGAAATTCAAGCACACGGAGTTTGAACGAGGGAGGATAATCGGCTGAAGGAGAGTTTCATATCGCGCAATAACGCTCGTATGCAGCGAGATAGTTCCACAGTGATGCAGAGTTTGGAAGCAGTGGACCGACGAGCCGCGAACAACTCAAAGGCACTGGACGACAGAAGGGCGAGAAGCGCGATGATCGTAACCCTGCTCCGCATGAGCGGTGAAAAGATCGCACAACTTCCTCCGGCAGCTACAGCAGCACGTTGAGCTACGTAAGGTGTACAATTGTCGGCTTCGTCAGTTCGTCAGTCGTCTGCTGCGCCGTGGATTGCGTGCAAGGGTGCCTTATAGGATTCCCCTCGGCGAATCATCGACGGCTGCGTCGGCAGTGGGCTCTTGAGCACAGGGCAGGGCGAGCTGATTGGCACCAAGTTGTTCTTTTCAGATGAATCACGCATGTGGAACCCATGATGGCTGTCATTCGTGTTGAACGTTACTGCCGGTCAGCGCTGCCTTCCCGTGAGTATTGAACGACATAGTGGTCGAACGCAGGTTATGAGTTGAGGGTGCGATTTCGTATCATGGACGATCCATTTGATTAGAATGGGGTATCTCAATAGCAACAGGTACACGTCCATTGAGTGCTACAGCCAGGTCGTTCCTTTCACCTCAAGGCATCCCTGGAGCTATCTTTCCCGCAGGATAATGCATACATGTTGCGCAGACTGTTCGAAGCTTCTGTTTCAGCACAACGCATTCACTATTTTACGCTAGCCTGCTTATTCACGGATATGTCCATGTGAGCCGTGTGGGATATGGTTGATGTAGCGTCTCGCTGTAATCCGCGTCCTGCAGTTTTAAAACGAACTTTGGTTTGCTCATACAAACGATATGGATATTTCTCTCAAAGCGATATTCAACATCTGTTTGACCAACCACGTCGTATAGCAGCACTTATTGCAGCGACATGGTGGCTGCACCAAATAGATTTCGAGACGCTTGTTTGTTTGGTTTGAAAATTTCATCATTTATTTGTATCAATGTACAAGTCGTTTCTCATTAAATTTCATTTCGATTCTGATGATTCTTTCATGGTGTTGCATTTTCTACAAACAACTTGGTCATAGTATATATAATACATAAAACATCGATCAATAACTCAGAGACTAACCAGAGATGGCGCACGTATAACCATAACAGGTCTTTCCTAAACTAACCTTTGCTTGAAACGTGTCAAAATTTTAAGTTGATCGGACCAGGAAAAAGGTTTTTTTAGTAGTAAGTGAAAAGGTTTTCAAGTGGTTGCCGTACGAGCTTTCGATGGAACAAAAACAGCAACGAGTCGATGATTCGAAAGCTGTTTATCGCTATTTACTCGCAACAAAAGATTTCTTGGGAAAAAAAAAAAATTGGAAGAACATTGGGATTGTATCACCCTAAAAGAGTTGATTAACAAAGTGTTATGTTGATGACAAAAAGAAAAATTTTACGCAAAATGTTTCTTCAATGTTAGACTCGGAGAGTTATTGATCGATGTAATTCGTCACAACCTATATATATATATGTATATGATATATACTATACACTTATATATATATATATATACACTACTATATATATGTATATATATCTCTTATATACACACAGTATATATACGATAATATATATGTATTATATATGATATATATATATATATATATATATATATATATATACACATCGATCAATAACTCCGGTCTAAGGAATTGAAAAGCAACGTTTTTTTGCAAAGATTTTTTTTATTCATCAACATAACGACCTTTTTGTTAATCTGCTTAAGGATGTGATACAATCGTTTCAACGCTTTCGATTTTTTTTTTTTTCCCCCCCAAAAAAATTTTCTTTTCTTTTTTTTTTTTCTTTTTTTTTTTTTTTTTTTCATAAAGAAATCTTTTTGTTACTGAGTAAATGTGATAAACAACTTCTGAATCATCGCTCGTTGATGTTTTGTTCCATCGAAACAGCACCGCAAGGAAAAACCTTTTTCACTTCACTTCAAAAACTTTTTCCTGTTCGATCGACTAAATTACGACACGTTTCAAACAAGGTTAGTACTCTAGAAAGACCTGGTTACTGGTTTACTACGAGCGCCATCTCTGGGTTAGTCTCGGGAGTTATTGATCGATGTGTTATATACATATACACACACACACATATATATACATATACACACACATATATATATACATATATAATATATAAAGGGTTCATTTTAAAATAAGATCGTTGATCTATAACTGTTTGCATAACTATGGTGTTTAATTCAGCAAAGTACCAAAATATTATTCTAACTTTAAATAACACCGAAAAAATACGAGTTTTTTTAAAATGGGTTTTCTTACAAACTTCACACTTTGTGTAACATAATTTTCTATACTTTTAAAATTTTACGAGGGGATAGTTTACACCCCCCTCCTCCGCAATACCACTAACCCACCTCTCCATGCACAGACTCGAAAGACTCCTCCTTACTGTTTCGCCATTGGTTCATGGCTTCTCCCCACCTCACCTCCTCATCCCACAAGTCCCCAACTTCCAAATGCAGACGTAAAATTAAGATTTAAAATTCTCTGAAAAATTATCTTTTCAAATCCTCTGTAAAATAATGTCATGTATCATTGCATTTTTACTGATTCGAGCTTTAGGCCTGCAGTTTGTACACAGCGGCCATTGCAAATTCCAATAAACGGGACAGTTTAATTTCGTGGTTTCAATATTCAACTGTTTCACGTTGTAAACAATTGGAATTATGAGTAAAATTTAATTCTTTAAATATTTAGTTTTAATCAATTAATTTTATTAATTTTAAATTATCGAATTTTCATCCAAAACAATCGTGTATAGAATCTTTCAGCTCAATTGAGTGCTTAAAAATGTGAGAAAATGCTTTAAAACTTTTGATTTAGACATAGTTACTATATGAGTAGAAGAAAACCCATTAAAAATAGATTTCTTCTCAGTTTGAAGTATTTAATTATCTTTTAAAGCAGTCAATCAAAGCGCTCACCATGTTATCTTATAACACTGCATTCTGGTGTTCTTAAATATAAACTCAAATTTTTCAAAAATTGGCAGAAGAGTAAGTTTATAATTTTCTCTTCGAGTATTATTTTAAATAAAACTAGGTGCTCTGAATGATCAAATAAAAGGTCGCAATTTATTTACACACTGCTTATTTTCCAACAATCAATATGAAATTTTTTTAAAAAAACCAAGCTCTGTCTTGCTCTCGTGTCATTTGTGGACATCCCCCTTCCCGACGTCAACTGGTCCGCTTCTTCACAGCTCTCATCACTCAAGCACGCAGCTCAACTATTCATGGAGTACTTCTCGAAAAGTTTGGTTGACACCCTGCGCGAGGAAGGGGAGTCTTGTACAGTGCATCGATTTTCTTTCAGCTGTATTAATCTCAATCGAATGTTTGCTTTTCGATATATTTTCTGACAAAAAGGATCACCATTTAAGCTTCAATTTCATTCTAATTAAATATATATTTAGTTTCTTTTTCTCCAATCACTGTCATTTCATCTGCTATAATATAATAAATTGTGAGGGAACGTAAAAATATGGAAAAATTATGATCTCTAAGAAGTTAAAAATTTAATCAAACTGACGTTGTGTTAATTTGCATTCCTACGGTAGCGGATAAAGTTTTAATTCATTTTTAACGAAATCATAGGATTTGGTGTGACGTGGGTGGGAGAATGGGGGCTATTTCCGGTATCTACTTCGTCAGTGGACAATAGCTCAAAATTACGAGGTTTATTGAATGTGATTGGTGGACCTAATGTCAGGCAGATATAAGCAGCCGAGAGAACTTTCAAGGAAAAAACAAATTAAAGGGTTGAACTAAATTCGGGTATTTAATTCAATTAAATAAGGAAGCATTTTATAAACAAAATATAAAAATTTCAGATTGCAAACTGTAGTGGCAAGAGATATTTTAGATTAGTCGAAAAAAATATTTTTGAAACTCTTATTAATTTTTAAGTTTTAACTTTGAATTTAGTGACTAAATTGGTTTATTTATTTCAAGTTAGTCGCCTTTTACAATTAATTCTCCCAAAAAATGAAATGTATCAAAAATATTAAAAGAAAGATATTTTTATATTCACTTGTATTAAGGAATATACTTGTAAAAAAAACTATTTATGCGCCGGTTTAGGCTTATGAAAATTATAATTTATTAAAGAAATAATATAACCTCTATTTCTCTATATATATGTCTCATAATTCAATCAATTTATTACCATTCAACAAGAAAAAGGATGGAGTAGCCTAGTGATTATGGTCACGAACCCTCGGCAGGTTTTTTTTTTTTTTTATCGAGATGTGGGTTCGAGCCTCAATGCCAGTTCTGACCAGCCGTGTAGCAGGGGCTGATGCATGTTAAATCTGTTGAGGCCCAAAGTCTTCCATGGCGTAGTGCGGAAGTTAGGAGATGGAGGTGCAAGCTCACAGTCGTTTTCGTCACTTGACCAAGTTTCAACAATACTAGGTCAGTCTAGAAAATAAATATACGAAAGATAAATTTTATTTTCACATTAAATCTACACTCCTTTTAGTATATATGAGTTATTTGACGGTATAATTGTAATTATCTTCTATCTTAAGTCTCTACCAGAAATATAAGAAAATAATACATGTTATATATATATATATATATGATATTTATTGAACACTGTTTTTTTTTCATAGTTACTTAAGACTTCTTCCCAGCATGATAGTAATTTAAAGAGGTTCTATTTCTATCAAAAGAATCTTTTTTAGATTTTAAAAACTCAACCGTTTTTCGGTTGACTCTTGCTTCATTTTGTGGCAGCGGTAAGCCTAGTGGTCATAATCGTGAACTCGCGCCCAGCTTTGTTTCCATAGCTGAATGAGCTATAACCTCATGCTAATAAAAATACGTAGTGTAGCGAGGCTGATACATGTTTAAACTTTTGAGGAACTATACTCTCCCGTTGGTGAGGTATGGAAATTTGGAGAGGTAAGACCAAGCTCGGGTATCGTCCTCGTTCGCTTGACAGAGAAACAAATTTGAGAGGTCAGTCGCTAATAAACAATCTACTAAAATCACATGCTTCATTTTGGAATTTTTTACACTTCCAAAAAACTATTTCGAAAGAGCGATGGATGATAAGTCAAGAATTATGATGAAGGTGATAAAATTTCACCAAACTAGAGATCTGCCAATTTCAGACGAATAGTCAAAGCACCTTGTGATATGCTGCTGTCTTAGCACAGCATGATTTGTTTCCTATTAACCACGGCCAATGTAGCCTAGAGATCATGGTCACGAACTCGCGGAAAGTCGGAGATTCGAGACATGATGCTATTAAACGCCCACCATGTAGTAGGGCTGACGCGAGTTAAATCTGGTAAAGATCCATATCCTCCCATGGTGTGAGAGTTAGGAGAAGAAGATGTCTAGTCCAGTTGTTGTTTTCATCACTTGATCAATACTCTAAATTACGGGGTCTGTTGAGTTTATAATTGACTCCCTCATAAATTGGCGTTCATAAGCAATCAATCTTGACTTTGCTCTTTTCTTAGAGTTTGAGAGATAGAAAGTGAATGAAGCTAAACTTTATGATGCAAGAGCCAAATTTAGTTTTGTGGCTTCAAACATATGTAGTTGCGACTCAGACGTTCGAAAAATTGGAAGAAAGGTAAATATTGTTTGACAAGAAGAATGTGCAAAAATAGAGAAGTTTCACTTTGTGTATCCCGGTGACGCGTCTCCCAAGTTTACCAACTTCATGTGAAAGAGAAAGATCACTAAGGCACCTTGGGGTCATGAAATCCTTAATTACCCAATTTTTTTGAATGATTGTTTATTAACATCATGTTTACACGAAGTGCCAGCCACGTTTTCGTGATCAAAATCACAAGGCTACCGCGGCTTCAAACATAATTCATTGGATCTTTGGAGGATTATTTCAAGTTACTATAATTATTTGATGGGATTATTATTCAATTAAATACAGTATAATATTGACTAATTATGTACAAGAAAACTTATTCTGAATTCACACAATTTGGCGAATATCAAACATTCATAAGAATTCACTTCTAGTGCATTAAAAATATTGATTTTTGACTTTCCTTTTCGTTTAATAGTTAAGTGCCATAGAAATATTCTGCTTATTATATTGCATCTTTTATATACAGAGTATATTTAGATAAAATAATCTAAATTTTCTTGTCCTGAAAACTGAATAATAAATGAGTACCAATAAAGAAACTGTGTCGGTTTCCCTAAATTGAAAATTCATATCACAAACCTCATAGCTACAATTCTACATTTTAACAATTACTAAAATCCATTTCTCTATCAGGAATAGTTAAGAAGGTTTTTATAATGCTAGTCACAAACACATGAGTTAGAAAGCATATGAATTGAAATGAAGCGATCTTATCTCCAGACGTATTTAACTTTGTAAGCAATTTTGAACAAAATCTCCACTAAGCTACAATTTACTTTCTGGACTAAATGAATGTACAGCACGTCATGGATATGCAGGTCCTTTGGGCAAAAATTAAAACAGATGGATTAAAGGTATGTGTGCCTGCCTAGATGAAATTAAGATTTTATTTCGTTGTTTTCATACAGACCTTGCGATTCAATTGTAAAAATAATATTATTGCCGGTCTAATCTGCATTCAGGAACAAATTTGTTTTCTTCGTGCAACATAAATCTGTTAACTAAGATTTAAGTTCTAAAAATAAATTCTGATAAACAATTAATCCTCTCTGAAGTTGTTCTTAAAACGTGAGATACAAGTAACTTTTTTTTCCCTTCAGATAATACTTTGAGTGTTTAAATGATGCTGCTAAAATTGAAAATCTATCCCAGTGGATGAAGCGTGAGTTATTATTATTAGTGCGTGACTTATTAGTCGGTTAGAATTGTTGAAACTACATTCAAAAGCTGCGAAGAATTTAATACGAATTTAATTGGTTAGAAAAAGAAAGAGTGAGTGAGTGATTGTTTATTAACACCGCATAAAGGAGCAGCACGAGAGCTACTGGCGAAGAAATTCATAATTTTTAACTTCAAACAAATAATGAGGACGAAACATTTGAGTTGACACTACCCTCACAAAACTTCCACACCACGCCAGTGGAAGTGTTTGCGACCTTGCCAAATTTAATATGCACCATCCCACTCACGGCTGATGCATTTTTAAACTGGAAATCTACCCATCCCTGTGCAGCCATGGCTGATGCATATTAAATCTGTCAAAGCTCAAAGTTCTCCCTTTGATGTGGTGTGGAAGTTAGGAGAATGGTGTTTGCTCAGTAGTCGTCCTCGTCACTTGACCGAGATTCAAAATTACGAGGTCCGTCGCCAAAAGCCCTCGTGTTGCTTCTAATGCGACGTTAATTAAATCAACCAACCAAAACACTCACGGCGGGTCTTTAGTAGCATTAGGGCGACAAAAACAACGCCGGATGCGAGTCGGCGATCATGGCCAATAGGCTACAGCAGTCACTATACAGGGTGTTTACAAAACGATGGGAAAAAATGTAAGGTGTGCAGTTGCTTTAATTTTAATTGCATTTAGCTTAAATATATTCAATTTTAGGATTTATCGTTTTCTCAAATTTTAATACTGGAAAAAATTTACTAATGTCCATTTCTCGATATTTCATTGTTTACTTCAATTCTTATATTTAATTGAGTAATTTAATAATAATAATTATAAAAAGGTGTATCTTGGGTGGTTAAATCTGTTCTTAGTAAAATTTTCCATAAATCGTTTTTGCATTTAGTTTTTTTAAAATTATTTTTAAGTTAATTGATTCAATTGCTATACTTTTTAATTTTAATCTGTACAATGTTTGCAGATTGCGATCTAGATTTCTTTGTGGACAAAATGTAATTCAAACACATTTACTATATCAACCAAACTTATTCCAGAGCATTTGATGCAAGTTTTAAACTCATGCTGAAAATAATAGTTATATATATATATATATATTAAAATTTTTATTCAAGACAAATAAAAAGCTCATTTTCATGAAGCTTTTATAAACAACACTTGAAGGGACCTCGGTTTAAGATGGCCGTTCTTCCTTTAATTACCTCTTGACCTTGAGAAGAGAATTTTATTAGCACCTGTTTATGCTGAAGCATAAGGTCCTTTCTTTTATGAATCTAGTAGCTATTTCTGAAACTAAACAGCTGAAGTTCACGACAATATTTGGTGAGTGATAAAACGTTGAGTCGCGGGTTAAATTTAGAAGAGCTTATGCAAATAGCTGCTTTTGCACATTTTACTACTTTTTAAGCGTAATAATTCTCATACCCATAATATTGTGTTAGAAGTGCATTGAAAATCAATAACGTTTTGCTACTTAAATTGAGAATAGTTATATTTATAGCGTCCCGTCTCAGAAATTTTAAAAACAATTTAATAAATTTGAGTTAAACATGAAACGTTATTCTAATAACTTTATGTCACAAATAAAAATACAATTGCCATTTTATGATGGACTACTCGCAATTTTTTCATAACTAACCCTGGGGACTTTATAGTAATTTGAATTGCATAAAATTATAATGTCGTTCCAACCAAAATGAAACATGATTAGGGGAATTCGATGAAGATAGAAATAAAGCGGAATGAATTAGAAATAAGGATATATAAACGAAAGAAAATGATAGGAAGATGAAGGGAGATAGAAGACAAAGGTATATTGATAGATATTTGTAAGTTGTATTAAAGCATCATATTTAATCTTTTGGATTGAAGCAAAGTCTAATTAAAGTGATGAAATAAGAAAGGCAATTTGTAAGAAGTGTTTGAATCAGAACGCTGTATTTGGTAAGTTCGGGTTGCATTATTAGAGCCTAATCTAGAATTGACGAATTGAGTGGGATTCCAGAGGGATGAAACTTATCTATTCTTCAATGATTATTAATTAAATATTTTATCTTGCTCAAAAGTAACTTCGGTTGGATTCTCATAGTTATTGACTGTGTTTATTAAAAATAACATTAGAATTAAGTAATGAAGAATGGGCATTACAATATATTGAAGAAAAATTATCAGTTAATAGTTATTGATTTCTTGACTAATTTACAAATCTCAAAATAGAGTTGATGCATTTAAACAATATTAGCAGCATGAAAAAATATTTGAAGTTATTCTTGATAAGCTTGATAAGTATTTGACTATGTTCACTTGTTACAATTACGGTATTTACAATCTGTTAAAAAATAAATTATTTTGTAATGTAACACAATGTCAGTTTAAATATTTCCTGTCTTACAATGAATATATAAATGAGCTGATTGTTTGGCTAGGGATATATTAAGTGAAACTGAATTTTGATTTTTCTGAATCGTAAAAAAAAGAGAGAAGTAGGTGTAAAAATTTAAATAAGCTCTATAACAGATATTTTTATTAGCTATAAATTTAATACATCCCCTAAATTAAAATGTTTTCTTTATATGATAGTCTTTACATTAGGCGGAATTTCTTTTAAATTCCCTAAAAATTGGATATGTTTTAATATATGGAGTTGCATATGAGTTTTTGCGTTGTAAATATAAGTAAAATACTTATTAAAATCTTGTTTTTATTTAATGAAAATAATGAAAGAAGAAAATGAGAACTTTAGGAAATAGCTTTCAACGAAACAACTTTGAAAGATCTTTTTTAACACGAAGTCGATAGCCAAGGGAAACATGCGGGCAAAATTAAAAAACATTTACCCGAATTTTAAGTTGTTTTTATATTAATTTGCGTAATATAATAATTCATAATTATTCATAGAATTTGTAATGAAGGTCTTAGGTTTTCTTACCTAAATTTAAGAATTTGTAGAGTTCTTCAAGTATACTTATACTTCTACCTGACATAAAGTAAAACGCTTTAAAATGCATTTGTTTGGCGTATTTTCTACGTACACTTCCCACATATTAGAATTGTGTATCATACAATACTGTATATATATTTATTACAGAAAGATTGATTCGTTGTTTGTCAACATGACACTTAGAAGCAACACAAGAGATTTTGGGGTGGACCTTGTAATCTTTTACATTGTTCAAGTGATGAGGACAACACCTAAACTGGCAACCTCTCTTTAAATTTCCACAGTAAACAATGGGAGAACTTGGAGTCAAGACAGATTTCACATATATCAGTCCCGTTAATCAGGATGGTCTTTAAAAATTGTTACCAACATCTTTAGCAATTATATTACATTTATACACAATTTTTCTTATCTATTTTGTCTTTCCAATATGGGTATATATAATACATAAATTTATAATAAAACTAATAAGAATAGGGTAAACGGCACGAAAATATTTAGAAAAATTATGTTAAACGTAAAGGTATTGTTTATAGAGGCAACGTTAATTGAGGAAGTGCTAAATGAAGCTTTACTCTATTTAAAGCAGCACTTCGCGATCATTGACAACCTCGCAACACGTTGCACACAACACTTAGCGTCATCAAGTGTATTTCACACATATTTGTCACGAAATTACCTTTCATCGGGTCGTGACTTTACGGAATCCTTCGACTCGGCGGATCAAAATAATCTCTTTTCGTGTGAATTTTGAGATTAGGGCAATCAGCTGTGCAGACAAATTCCCACAGACGACCTTTGTTCCTTCCTCTTTCAAGCACCCCCGCCGCACACTGTTAAGGTGAGATAATTACACACTTGAACGTTTGCCCCGGAACTCGATTTTGTCACGTATGCTGGACAGTTTTGTCTTTACTCCCGGTCCGAAATTTTCCGTAAAGGCGGGCTGGAAAAGTTTTGGGAATTCGGCGAATTGTGAAAAGGCTTAGTTGCACAGGAAAGGAGTTAGGAGGTATTAGGGTTGGATTAATTTCCGTTAGAGTGTTCTTTGGGGCTCTCAAAACAGAATGTTTCACTTGTTATTGTAGTTCCTTGAATTGTACCTTTCAATGCCCAGAATGTTGAACTATATTTAATGACATTTAAATATGATAGTGATTTAATAGTGTGCACAAGTACTTAACCATTAAATATACTAACAAGTTTTAATCTTTAATATTAAGGAAATCCTTATGTCACTTTTAATGTCCAAAAATGAAGTTTTCAGCTCAAATATTTTAAGATCAAGTTCCCTAATTTTGTGCGGAACATTTTTATGGACGTTAAGACAGACTATATGAATATTATAATTATTAAATACAGAGAAACTCTGAATATAATAATAATTTCTGCAAGGTAAGCTGTAAAAGTGTTCGGAATCCGTTGAATTTAGAAGTGATTTAGTTACATAGAAGATGAATGAAGAACTACGGATAATTTAACTTATATGTATTGTTTTTTAAATAGAAAATAGTGCTTCATCTATTATTAATTCCCGGAATTGTACCGTTCCGTGATTTAAATATTTAACTACTTCTAAATGCAGTTAAATTTTATAGATTTAGTTACACAGAAAAGGAATTATGAATTTGTATTAGGGTTTTTTAACAATAATATATCCTCCAATGTTCTTTTTGTATTACAAAAAAAATATTTCCTCAATTTTTAATAGCTTTCTCTAATTATCAATCACTTAGACATGTAATTATGCGTAATTTCAGTTAGATTTGACAAAGGCTTAACTTCACAGAAAAAGAATCATGAATTAGTATTAGGGTTAAAGTTTAATATCCTCCAAAATGTAATTTTTGTATTACAAAACATATTATTCCATAATTTATTATTAGTTTTATGGATTATATATTCGATCCCTTTGGTGTCTAATTATGTTTAATTGCAGTTAAATTTAAAAGAGACTTATTTGCACAGAAAAAAAAAATTATAAATTGTTATTAAGTTTTAGATTGATATCCACTAATTTGCATTACGAAACGTAATATTTCATCACTGATTATTAATATATTATTATGTATATTCAATGTCTTAGATGTTTAATTGCGTTTAATTCCAGTTAAATTTGGCAGTGATTTAATTGCTCAGAAAAGGAATCATAAATAGGAAAAAGGGATAGAGATTATTATATCCGCCAATGTTTTTTAATGGGTTTTCTTTAACTCACATTATAACTTTGTCTGGTTCAAAACTTTAAAAACTTATTTTTCACGTTTTAAAGTGCTCCATTGAGCTGAAATTTTCTACATACGATTGTTTGGGATGGCAAAATGATAATTTAATTACAATTCATAAACTTAATTTATTAAAACTAATTATTTAAAGAATTAAATTTTACACCAAGTTTCTCGCCAAGTCACCAAACGATCGCCAAATCCATCGGTTAATAATATATAGTTTGCTTTAATTTTAATTACATGCAGCTGATATAATGTTCAATTTAATAATTTATCGTTTGCTTTAATTTTAATTACATTTAGCTTAAAAATATTCAATTTAAAAATTTATCTATTAATTTTAGGACTTGTTTAGCTTTAATTTTAATTACATGTAACTTAATTGATTAACATAATGCTTAATTGAGCTAAAATAATTTATACGTTTTTATTTTGGAGGATAAATTAAATAAACGTCAAATAATAAAATAAATTATTAAAACTAATTATTGAATAAATTCAATTTGACTCAACGTTCCCTCTTGCCCTTAAAATTTAAGGTATAAGAAATTATGCTATGCAAAATGTGAAGTTTTAAAAGAAAAACATGTTCAAAAAATCGTTTTTTATCGATACTATTTTGTTTTACAAAACATATTATTTAATCATTTATAATCAGTTCTGCAGACTATTCTTTAAATGCATTAGATATTCAATTGTGTTTAAATTAAAAAAAAATCAAAAAGTGCTTAGTTGCACGGGAGTTAGAAGTTATTAAAATACATTCCTTTGGCGTTTTCTGTGATTTATAACAAAAGAAAGAAAGAATGTTAAGAATAATTGCATTTAAGTATTATTCGGTGACTTAAATGTTTAATTGTATTAAACTGCAATGAAATTAAATAATTATGTATTTTTGTGTGACAGTTATAAGTACATTTGATTATTTTAACTGGCTTTCATCTCAAGTATTAAATAAATTGTTTTCTGCAAAAAGGAATGTTTGACAGGAAATTTTAAATTTATATCACCTAACTTTGTCAAAAGGATTTTTGTTGATGATAAAATTGAGTATATTAATTCTTGTATTAATAGTTAGTCGATCAAGTGATGCACTATGTTTAAGAAAAATTTATAAGAATGAAAAAAGATATTATAAACAATACATTGTAAATTTTGCTTATATACATGTAAACATACATTTTAAGGGGTGGGTAAAAAGAACATTCGAAGTCATGTCTGGAAGAACAATATCACTTCCGAATAAAATCTATAAATTAAATGAGAAAGAGGCTCCATTAGATTCATTTTTGACATTTGAGAAGACTAGAGGCACACATTCTACTTTCGTGGCCAAAGCGAAAGAGAGAATTTTACCTTGCTTAGAACTTATATACAGAGATTACTTTAGATTACGTGGTAGTGGATGAAGTGATTTTCAGAGACTTTGAGGCAGATGAAAAATCTGTTACGGATTTTCCCTTTAGCTTTGAGGCTTGGGAAAAAACTGATTTGACAGATTTTACGAGCGCTCGATTACATAAATCAAAAGCTAAATTGGAATGATATCGGGAAATAAGAATGGACTCTTTAAAAGTGAGTTAAATAGGAAAAGTAAGAAATTAAATTATTTTTAAGTGAAATCATTACATACATATAAGGATAATCATTTCTAACATATCCAGAATTCTTCTTCTCATTTATTCTTTGTTTCTTTGCTTTACATATTCGCATATGACGTGCAACAGTTACTATTTTCTCTGCAAAGATCCCTCAACCCTTAAATTCCTATCTTATTTCATTTCTTTATATAGTCATAGTCTTAACTATTTCACGAGTTACCCTCTAATTAATGAACGCCGAATTAGCCATAATTACAATAAATGTACAATCCAATACCAAATTACTTTAAACATGTGTCGGTTTGCACTGCGGATGAATCTACGGTTTTAACCTCCTTGATTTGTTCATAAAAAAGTAAAGAACCTTAACATCTGAAAGCTTACATAATTTCTGAACTGTCATATTTCATATGGTTCGTTAACGAAGTAATTTAATCAATAAATTAATAAATATAAATTCTTTATATGTTATAGACCTATCACATTATTTTTAGTATATACGTTTACAACATTCATTTTTGCAAATACTTCAAATTGATATTCTTTTTCTAAATATATATTCAAGAATTTTCCTTCGAATCTTAATAATGTATAAATATAGGATATCAAAGAACTATTATCAGGGGTACCTTGAAACTTTTGATTAAGAAACGAGATGAAAAAATATTACTACACGTATTCATAAAGTACATCTCATAAACATTTTGAATAACACAAACATAATTACATACTCATATAGTTACATCTCATAACATTATTAATTAAATAACGATTATAATTAAATAATATTTCATCATAAAATTTAATCAAATTTATCAGAATTTTTTTTAATGGATTATGAGAACTAAATAAAATAGTTACCATAGGGCAACCTTTCGTAACATGTAACGCCTGGAGACAGAAATTAAATTGTTGCCATGTGTTCCCAAACATTTCAGGTGTAAAATTTAGGATTGCACCAGCAATTCGGCGCTTTAGTTCATGCAGTAAATACAGGAAGTTTCATAAACAAAATGCCATCTTGACAAACGCCCAACCATCGACGGATAAAATTATATGCGAGTGGATCTTTCCCGTACACGTATTCAAGAAGAGATATTGTGGAGTATTGACAGGTTTTGGTGAAAGGTGCTAAACGTTTCTTGATACACTTGTAACAAATAAAATCTTCTAAAGACATAACGTATCTTCCAGTACGTATTCCTGTAGCTACGGGATGTACAAAACGGATTTTGCATCGAGAACCACAATACGTGCATTGCTTTCTCTTGTGTATTCAGTTCTTATGTCACAGTCTTCTATAATGCAGTGCAGCTGAAATCGGGAGAGTAAATCTGTCATGAGTGAGTGAGTGAGTGAGTGAGAGTAAGTAGAGGTTCATGACTCAAGAGCTAAATCAATGGTGTCTCGAAAATATATATGTGTGATTTAGAAGTTTATAAAAATGAACAAAAAAAAAAAAGAGAATTGGTTGACAAGAAGAAGGCTCAAAAAAAAAAAGAAAAGGATCCCTTGGATATTGCAAGGACACAGCACCTGTGTTTATCAAAAACGGTAAACACTTTTAGAGAGAAAAAAAAATCCATAGGGTGTCTCACGATCATGATGCCGGAAATTACCTCATGAAAGTAAGTCTCGCATGGCAAGACTCTCCATGCATTGATATCTGTGTGTGAATGAGTGATGTGTCTGAGGGTTGAATGAGTGAATAACGGTAGAGTTGAATGATGAAAGAGCCAGATGTGGCTATGCTGCGTCAAACAATAGAAAATAGGATTTAGACGTTTGAAAAATTGAACAAAAAAAACAAAATTTGGTTTATAAGAAGGAATCAAAAATGGAGAAGGATCATAAGGTATCCCGGAGGTACGTCACCCGTATTTACCAAAGACTCTAAATGTAAAGGGAAAAAAGGCCATGAGACTGCTTTGGGTTCATGATGCATGTATCTACAAAAGAAAGAAAGCCTCTGAGGACCCGGGTGGGTTACCTGCCAGAAATTCAACCACTGGAAGGATACTTTATCGATCATCTTTTGATTTGGAGCAGCTTATTCTAATATGGCTTAAGATCCATAAATCCTTACTGTAACTCACTCATTACGAATAATATTTTTTTATGTATTGTAATCAAAAGTTATTAGATAAAGAAACGCATAGAGTCCTTACCGGATATTCGGTATTTTGTATATTCATGAAGTTTATATCATATATACACTCTTTAAATATCTCTCATAGCTTTATCTACTAACCCTCAAGCACAATCTTAAATAACACTTTTCAAAAATAAAATCTCTTTGTACTATCAACATCACAAGCAATTCGTCTTACACAATCACATGCAAAATCCCAAAATTGAAGATTTCATGACACAAACATAAATAACTAATCTTTCTATCGATACCTTTATCAAATGAATAATATGTACCAAACTTCTTAAATGCTTCTTTCAAAGAAGAAGAAGAAAAATTTTTTGAAAGAAATATTTATGTAAAAAATTGATATTAATAAAGAAAAGCAATATCAAATCTCGAAAAAAAGTAAGGATTGAAATTATATGCAGTACAGTACTTTTAAAAATAATTAGAGTCTGTACATTTTGCGAAACTTCCTTAGAAATTAAAAAAGATCAAAAGAGGCAAGAAAATATGGGTTTGATTGCATCGATTTACTTAAAAAAACATGAATGAAAATCAGAAACAAAGAATCAATTTAAGTTTTCAAATATATCAAGAATATTCGATTTGATGAAATTCATCATGTTTATTGTAAACAAAGAAACAATATTTCAGAAAATCTTCTTCTCCCTTTGAATATCTATAAATTAGTTTGAATGAAATTTGAATTGTGGTGAGAGATTCTCAAGAAAAAACTGGTTGGAAAATATACGACGAAATTTGATCAAAAGAAATAAGGTTTTTGCTTTTCAATTTCTTTTTTTATCATAATATTTTCAATATTATTAAATTTATTTACCGAGCTCTTGTTTACTTAACAAAATAGCTGCATTCCTTACTACATTCCTAAAATCTGATGCCTTAAGGGTAAACATTTTTATTACTACATCTTCAATAATTTTAAAATAATTTTAAATGAATAAAATATTTATAAATTTTAAGTAAAATTTTATATTGAACGAGTAATCTCTCACTATCTTTCACGTTCGAGACCGTGACTATACCGGATTAACGATTTTATAGGATTATCGAGAGTCAATATAGCTTTAACGGGGCTGCCAAAGATAAACCAGTCTATACAAAATTTTATAAGATTAAGACATATATTTAATGTGTTTGAGCATGTTCTGAATCTGTTTAAATGATATAAAAAGACAAACTATTTCTTCTTATTCCAGCAAGGATAAAATTAAATTCAAAAACTAAACGTTAATTTAATTGAATTTTCTTATATCGATAAAAAACACAGCAAAAAAGAAACATTATTATTTGCTAAGTATAATATAAACAAGATGCGACGAGCTACTCTAGTCACCTACTTACGTTTATTAATTTTATTAGCACTTTTTGGTCTTCGAGAACTGTACAAAGCACTCTTATGTACACTGTTGTAATTCCGTGCTTACGTGATATGTTACCCGTCAGAAAACAAGAAACAGTGTACTAAAATAAAAATTGATAATTAACGAAACTGGTGATTTCACGTAGTTCAGCGCAGAGCTGTTTCGAGACTGGGCTTGTCTAGGTCATTAAATGTTCGAGACTAAAAGAAAGAATCTGAAAGAGAACGGTTTGATCGGCACCGGATTATGGAATGTGCTGAACTATTAAATGCTTTTTAAAGAACGCATACTGTTAACATATATATTATCTCTGATAAAACTTAGAACGTATTCATTATTGTTGCTTGTTATATATTAAAAGTTATTAGTTATTCATATATTAAAAGCATAGCACTGATTTTTTTATAAAATCACTTTAGTAAATTGTTATTGATTATTGTAAATCTACATGTTCCAATAATTCAACTATTATTGTATTAATTATGAGGGAATAAGCCACAAAAATAATTTGGAGCATTTTTGAGAGAATCAAATAGTTTAATACGTTGTTTAAACTTATATTAAAAAAATATTTTGATTTGTATGATGTATTCAAATTTAATCGTTCGCTTAAACCTCATTCAAATTTATTTACTTTATAATAACTAAAATAGTACCAGAGTATTCCTTACCATACTGGAAATGATTTATGACGGATTTTGTAACATTGATTCGAGAACCAAAACCATAACTCGACTTTCGCTGACTGTATATTCTTTCCTACCACGGAAATGCCAAAAACCTTGGGATAGCAATATGTTGCAGCGGCTCTCTTCAACAACAACGCCAGAAATTAAAACACCTTACTAACTAGTCTGATGGGGACCTATATATTTTGGTTGGTAAAGGAGCGGCAAGAAGAGTCCGGTCAACGTTCTCTTTCAGGATTCGAAACAACCAACAACAACCAAGATCAATCAACACGTTCTCCCTTCTCGGGATGAAAAACACCGGCAACGCCAAAATACAAATATCCAGACTGCAGTAACATCAAGTAAGGGGATTCATTAGTACACAAACGATTCGTTTGAACAGTTTCCTGACGTGATTATGGCTGCACAATGGGAATTAACACTCTTTAAAGGCGGAATACTAAGGAGAGCTAGAGACATGGAGTGTTCCATTCCGGAAATCCTTAGAGAATTCAAAATTCCTCGATATACAGCATCAAGAGTGTCCCAGAATGGACTACTATTTTCTATGCTCCTATCTTGCTTACATTGATATCTGTCAGGTTACTTGACAGTTGTTCTTTGTCGTTGCGTTTCAGACTAGCTTTGTAATTTTCTGATATGAATTGTATCCCTACATATATACATTATAGCTATATTTTTAGGAATATTTAAACTAACTTCCTTTCTGATTTATGTTCTACTCGTATTTGGATGAGTGATATTATTATACACGATACTATAAATATTTTAACAATTAAATAATGCTTTAATTATTAAATTCGCCTAGCATTTCTTTTATCACAGTCATTTGAACTGAAGCATATGCTTTTGAATCTTCAGCTTAATGCCCAAGTCCAATGATGTCTGCATAGAGCAGTCAGTGTTATTAGACAAGTAACACTACGGAAAACACCACCACCACTGTGGGACGTAAGAATGAGATGTCCATGAGGACAGTGCAGCGAAATTTGTGTTTATGTTAGCTTGGCTAGATGAATCGCCATTCCATTTGGTAAGAATGGATGGTAAGTTCGAAAGTGGTGCAGACCACAAGTGGTTATGGACCCGTTTCATGAACAATGCATTTTTCAACATGGAGAATGCCCCATAATGGTGTGGAATGTTTTTATATAGCATGAACTAGGTCTTTTGGTTTAACCGAATCAATTATTGACTAGAAATTGTTATGCTTAACTACGGAACTCATTTGCAGCCATTCATGGACTTCATGTACTAAATAACGAAGGAATTTTCCAGGATTACAACGCTCCGTGTCATGGGTCAAATGACACGTGAAGGGTTTGAGAACCTTTTGGATATTTCCAGGGAACAGCTTGGAGGCTCAGATAATCAGGTCTGAATCCCATGAAACATACATGGGAAATGATCGAAAAGTTACTTCATGCACAATTAATGCACCGGCAACTCTTTCACAATTACGAATAACTATATAGGCAGCATAGTTGAATATTTCTTCTGGGGCCTTTTGACGAATTATTGAGTCAATGTCACAATTATTTGCTACAACTCGTCGAGCAAAAGGTGGTCTCACAATATATTAGGAAGTATACTTTGACTTTTGGGATTTCAGTATACAACTACGGAAAATCAAGATTTCTATTAGCAACGACTTGGTAGTCGGAACCTAAGGTACTATTAGTGGTTGTATGGTTTTTATTCCCGATATTGTGATATACTTGGCAAACACTAGTACATATTCGACATTTTGATACTGTCATGCGTTTTGAATTACTAAATTTTTTTTAAAAAAAAAAATGTTAATTGATTAAGGGATTATTTTGACTTAAAACTTTTTACTTCCTTTTTGGCTCACATCCATAAAAAAACGTAACGATGTTTTTTAATAAACTATCTGCTTTTGAAACTTACTGAAAGTGTGACTTTCTTCCAATTATTTATTTTTTAAGTAAAATCAAAACATTTTGAAAATTTTAAAATTCAATAATAGAGTTATATATATATACATGTGTGTGTAATATAACTCTCTCTCTCTCTCTCTCTCTATATATATATATATATATACACAGTGGTGGCAAATATTGTGGACACTTTTGGATATTTTTATGTTTTTTAACTTTGTGCGCTCATAAAAAATTTTACGTTTCACGAAATGCAAAATTATATAAATCATTTTAAAGAGAATTAATATTTAATTCAATTCAGTAGAAACTTAAAATATTTGCAATACAAAAAAGTTATGCGTAATTTAATCTAAAAAACCCAACACAATTATAAAGTGGTTTGTAATATCTAACTTCCCTGGCCAATCACGGCTCTTTTTCTGGGTACCAATCAAATTTTAGTAACTGCCAGTAGGAGCTGACATCCTGTTTATACAGTTGGAACAAGTCATTATTACACTTTGTTCTGTAGAAGTAAGACCGTTTATTATGTAATCAAATTACAAGTAGGAACTGTTATAAAAATTTTAATATTTAGTTAAGAAGCTTTGGTTTTGGTTTGGTTTGGTCTTATTAATGTCACACTAGAAGCAACATGAGGGCTATTATTAATCAATAAGCAACGACATAAAATAAAAGAGTAGATTGGACGCCTAGAAAGTGATGTAAGATTATTGTGTTACCATATTTCTAATGCTGAAACAGCAAGACAGATGGGTGATTCAGTGACTACATCTGGAGTCCAAAAGTTTTGCTTACGATATCAAGAGACAGATTCAATAAAAAACAAAGCAGTAAAATGCCAAAAAAGTGCAATTTATCTGTTAATGACAGAAGAATAAAAAGACTATGTCTCCAAGATAGAAAAATGTCATCCTCGGCCATCAGAAGTTATCTGAATAATGCTGGTGTTTCTTTCAGTTCAAGAACAATCAGGAGAAGAATTGCAGATTGTGGACTAAGAGATGGAATTCCACGAAAAACGTCCTATCTAATTTACAGCAGTGCAGAAAAAAACTACAGTGGGAAAAACAACAGATTAATTTGACAAATGATCAGTGGTCACAAGTTATATGGAGCGATGAAGCTAGGACATCTTTATTCAGCAATGATGGGTGAAAATATGTAAGACGTAGAATAGGAGAAGAGATACATTTTGATTACATTCAGGCAAATGTGAAGAAACCCACTTAGTGTTATGATTTGGACATGCATGACAGAAGAGGGTATTAAATGCTTTCACGTCATTGATGAAACACTGAATGCCAGAAAATACATTGACACTATTCTAAAACCAAAATTTCTACCTTCCATCAAAGATCACTTTTCTAACACTGAATCATTTATTTTTCAGCAGAATCCTGCTCCCTGTTACACAACAAAATTATCGAAAGAGTGGCTTCGTACAAAGAGCACTGATTTTTGTCCTGGCCAGGAAACAGTCCTGATCTCAATCCTATAGAAAATTTGTGGCACCGTTTGAAAAACTCTTGTTCGAAAGAGACGCCCATAAAATAAAAGGGAACTAATTGAGGCTAGAATTGTTTCCTAGCATCATGAAATAATGAAGGAAGACCTTAAAACTATCGTCAGCTCAATGAAACATCAATGGGAAGCAGTAATAAGTATTGATAAATCGCTGTAATCGTTAGTATCAATACAAATCCATAATTATTGCTACTTAACTTTTTTTGCATTACAAATATTTGATTTTTGTTTTGTTTTATTGAATTAAGTATAAAGATTTCTTTAAAATACGACTGTGCATTTTGTGAAACGAAACACTTTCTATAAGCTTACAAAAGTGGCCACAATTTTGGTCATCTCTCTCTCTCTGTGTATATATATATATATATATATATATATATATATATATATAATTACAGGATTAATATTTAAAAAAATAGAAAATTTGTCCTCTGAATTCTTTTAAGTTATTAAAAATTTATCATTAAATAAGATAATTCACTCAAAATAAGTTTATTTTTAGGAAAAGTGCGATGCATTGTTATATAAATCATTTCTTTATGAAATAAATTGTGTAAAGTCTTACATTAAAATTTATATGTCTGGGAATAATACTTAGTGAACCATTACCGAAGCTCATTACCAGCTTTCTAAAACTGTTGAGGCGAATTTTAGTATATCTTCTTATATATGGTGAATGATAAATAATTTAGTATGTTGTAAAGCTTCCATATTTTTGGAGGGAATTCGACCTTTACTTATTAGCTGTATGTACACTAAATAAAATGTCTTTTCTATGTCTTCCAAAAAGGATAATATAAATGTCATTTTTTACTACACATGATATATTGCATTCAATAAAATTTTAAATAATTTGTAGTGAAGATAAAAAGTATGCATATGAAAACGCTAAGAACACATAAGGAAATGCATTGAGGCGAAGGGAATATATGAAAAAATTCTATAGCTTCTAATTGATTTAAATATATTATTAGTTCTTAAGTTTTATGCTAGGATTGATTCCTCTGATATATAGGATATAAGACGGCTGCGAGAGCTGAGCGGTCACTGACGTGTGTTCGCAGCTGCCGTTGCTTCTGTTGAGCAATGATTTTGAGTCCTGATTGCGCAAAATACATTCAGTTTATCAAGCCTGATTCGAGTTAAATCTATTAAGACTACAAATCCTCCAGTTGGCATGCTGTGGAAGTTTGGATAGGGAAGCTCCAGCACAGGTGTCATCCTCGTTCCTTGACTGAAATTCAAAACAACGATGTCCTTCACCAATAGCCCTTGTGTTTCGTATTACTGCAAAATTATTAGGCAATCAAACAATCAATTCAGCATATAAGCAAAAATTCATGTCGTAACTATCCCACATAAAAAAATTCTTTCTGCTGTCAAAGTTTATAAATTAACTGCAAAAGATAGTGCAGAATTTTGAGAACTGTCAGTTACTTCAAATAATTTTTGAATTGAAATGTCGAATACATTTATAAAATTAAGGATTTCAAACATAAAGAAATAACTGAATAATTAAACTGCAGAGTTTTCAGACTATTTCTGAAGATAATAAGGTAGCATTGCCAAATCTTTATAAATAACTAAGATGACTAAAATTAAAATTAGAAGCTAAGTTTTTTATGCATAGCGAATATATCATTTTTTTACTAAATAAGAATGAATTATAATTAATTGGCTAGAAGTAATTTTTTGCTATGATTAAATTCTTTTTCATTTTTACATTGATTTCCTACTTTATTACGAATGGCATTATCGATTTCATATAATTAATAATTTAAGTTTACCAGGAAAAATTCTTTATGATATTTTAAACTAAGCAATACATAGGATTAAAAGCAAAAAGAATTACCCAGTTTTTAGGATGAAATATTAGTAAAAAAATAGTTAGTTCTAGGTTAAAACTACTTTTACAATGTTTGCATTAATAATAAATGAAATTCTTATACAGATTAAAAACATCTTAAATGTAATTAATTTTCTTTAAGGCTACACGGTACCCTTTTTCAAAATTTTTTTTTTTTGGAGACAGTAATATTAAAAGTAACTTATGTATTGTTTTCATACTATATTATTAAACTGATTCTGAAAATAAAAAGTCAATTTAACTAGCCCTTATTTTATAATTAAGGAAATTTAAAAATTTTGAAGTTTTTTTAAACCCTTATAAAATACACAATTTTTGAAATTTTTTAATTATTTTGAGTGATTTATATTTCATACATTATTGCAAACAAAAGTTAGTATGGATTTGAAAATCTGTTTCTTTGTTGATTTTTAATAATTATTTTTCTAGCTAAACCTGGAAAAAACACGAAATTTTTTAAAATATTAACTTTAACATTTTTTAAAAAAATAACTAGCGATCCCAGACCTAAATCCATACTAACTTTTATAGAACACATATATCTCAGTATTTATAAAAAATTTCAAGACTCTATCTGGAACAGAAAAAAAGTCTTAGGGATTAGAAAACACTTACATCTTCAAAAATAAAAGTCTGAGAAAAATGCATTTAAAGTTTTTAAAGGCATAAAACAAAAACTAATAATACTTGCAAAGATCTAAATTTTTAATATATTATTTAACTACTTATATAATATATGAAAACACTACATTAATTAAATATTATGGCAAATATTTTTATTTATTCAAAATATCGATATAGCATTTGTTACGATGACAGATTATTCAGCTTAAAGTTAACATAATAATTTCACAAAAGTTTTAAAACCCAATACACTTATAAAAAATAATAATGATATAAATAAAAGTTTAAAAAAAGTTAAAAACTACCAGGTTTGTACATAGCACCTAATTTTTTCTGAATTTTAAGTCGACGCAATTTAACAAGTTTTATTTTTTTCTGCGCGACTTTAAAATTTTCAAATTGTCTTTTCTTTCTGAAATAGTTTCTCCTACAATCAGTAAAGTACACTAAATGTTCTGATGACAAACTTGTTACAAATTGAATTAGAATCCTGAAATGTTTTTAGAGCTTTTAATGCTCAATCATTAAATTCAGGTATTGCACTCGACATGGCAATCAACACACGACTCCTAGAAGCTGTATTTTCTTTGGAATATTTGTTCCATATCATCAAATGTAATGCTTCTTTAGAATTGTGTGTCAAACCTCTGACACATGTGCTTAATAATTCAGTTGATGCTAATCGCTGATAAATAGGCAAGATTTTGGGCAAATATTCTTCGTTGATTGGTATTTTTACCCAATCTTTGTGAATACCTGATTTTTTTCCACGTGCTAATGATGACTGGTAAAAACACCAAGAGTCAAAGAGCAAGATTGTGTCCCGGAAACTAATACTCTCAGATCTTTCCCATAATTTCACAGCTGCATTTACTTCCATTGCACCATATGATCCAACATATGTTGTACTTCACACATCTTGATGTTTTCTTTCCAAATACGAAATTCAGCACTGTCTTCTCCAAGCTCAAATTTAGTCTGTTCACATTCTCCCCACCGCTTTGACATTACTTCGTAGTCTATCACAAAGCCAGTCAGCAAGTCAATAACATATCCTATTCCGATATTTGACGTTGACGTATGTTCTCTTGTCAACCAGCTTCCATCACATGACATTCCAATATCGACTATATCTTTATCGTTCCTTGAGCCCTACGCCTCAATGACATCTTTACGAATATCATGCAACGGCTGATTTGACCCAACGAGATGTCCAATCAGATTTTTTGGCTTATAATGTCTTTTAAAAGTTTTACTAAACATTATATTTCAATTCATATACATGCAGAATTTTTCCAACGCCAAGTAGCCAAGTCACAAACTTAACATACCTTGCACTAATCTCATATTTACATCAAATGGAACATTAAAAGATTGATGCTTGCTAATATTTGATATTTGATGTAATATAGCATCAACCAATTGTTATGAATATGTTTCACTTTAGTTTTGGTCACAATTAACACATACAACATTCATTATATATGCAAATGCATTTCTTTGACCATAGCAAAGTTTTAAAGATGCACTATGACAAATATTGCTTAAATTATCTGTAAACAAACATTCAGTATCCACTATAATGTAATTTGAAACATACTTTTATATGTAGCACAAGTATTAAAAACATTTGTATTCTGAAGTCTTGTAGTTATATCCACTAAAGCAGGTTTTTAGAATTGTAATTATCAGCAATACTCCATCTCTTAGAAATGTTGATTCTCTTCTCAAGCTGCGAAAGTTTTGTCCGTGGCATTTTCTCAACAGAAAAAACTTCACTTAAACAATTTAAAATAGCTTTTAAGTTATATAAATTATATGCAGAATAAATATTGGTCTTGAAATACCTTTTCTTATCAATTTTAGCTAAGTAACTATAAGCACATCAAAAACTCAAAATATAAACAAACATAAATGATTTTAGAAGTGAAAGTTGAAGTTAATATCTACTTCTCTGCAAGTATCGATTTTATTTAAAAAATATCAGTAATTAATTAAATTTAAGAATCGAAAAATGCTTTAAAATGAAACCGAAACTAACCACCCTCCTTTTCAGCTGTTAAAAATAGTGACTGACAATGCTCAGAAAACTTCAAATATCTTAAAAACTAATTGATTATTAGATCTAAAATTTGGGGGCAAGATTCCCAAATGTATGGGCTACAGGAAAATGCAAAAAAAATAGTCCTTTTAGTTAAAATAAGTTTAAGAAAGCACATCATTATACATTCGATAGAAATGAAAACATTTTCAATTCGGTTGCATTTACCTAGTCTAAAAATGAAGAAAATTTCAAAATGATGTATTATTTTTCAAAAGTGATGGAAGCATCTGAATTAATATTTCAATATCCGAAATAAATGTCTGCATCATATAAGGAAACCATAAAAAAGATATAAGCTAAGACGCTGAGTATTTTTTCTGGAACTTCTGTTAAAAGCAATACGCGCAAACTATACAATTTCAACAAAAACGAGAGTTTCTGTGAAAATAATTTTTTTATGTTAATTTGGTCCATTACATTATTTTCAAATTAACTCTTCACATTATTAAAATTATTTCAAAAAATGGTCAACTATAAAGCATAATCATGCTAGTATAAATAGCTTGAAAAATTAATGAAAATTTTAAAAAAAGGAATTTATAACGTACCACATTTTTCAAAAAACCATGTACAAATTTAAATTGTAAGTTTTCAGCTACTTTGTCTTTACCTGCTTTGTCTTACTTTGCTTGTTTTTTTTTTCTGATTATCTGCAAATTTTGCTATAAAAACATTTTCTCTTAAAATAAATAATTTTAATTTTTACCTCGTAATTTCAATGCGCAAAAATGTATCAAAACCCATTTAACTCGTTAGAGACAAATGGGTTTCATTGAAAATTGCCTATTTAACTATTACTTCATAATATGACTGCATAGCTCTTAATTTAAAGCTATAATTATATTCATTTGATTTTCTACCACATAAAATCAAACACCAGTGGTGAACACCACCCATGGTGCACGATGGTTATAAATAGTTTATATAATGTACCTCCTGTGGTACATATTGTTGCAAAGGTAATAAAAACAAGTATTAAAAATAAAAACTGTTTTAAATTATCTGACAATACATTTACGAAAAGTATCTTAATATAAATAACCGAGATATCTGGAAAAATGTTATTCTGCATAATAATTGATCCTTGTATACATAAGGTTGTAAATTATATGAATAAATGCTAATTTGTTTGATTTCAGGTTGTCGTGAAGCTGAAATGAAATGGAAGTACAGATAGTACGGCAACGGACGTTGAATTTGTAGCCTCGGTCAAGATGAAAACGCCCCACTCTTGTTAAAGAGAGGACAGGGAACTTCGAACATATTTTCTTCACTGACCCCTACACAGCATCACTCTACACAGCTGGTCTTAGTGGCATCAGAGTTCGAACCCCGTATACTATGAAAATACGCTATCGGCGGACTTATGATTGCGCTGCACGAAAAATCAAGAAACCCTGAGAGAACTATATAATTTGAATGTTAACTATGTAAATAAGTCTTAAGAGTACAAAATAATAAAATTATATATATATATATCAATTATTTAGCAATAATTAAACTAATTTGTTTCTGTGGATAACAAACATTTTACGTAGATGCAGTTTACTTCAACCTATGGTTTCTGAAACCAGAGAAATCAAAATTAATTACTTTAACTCTGCAACATTATATACATAAGAATCGGGTGTTATGAATAATTGTTCAGATATCTCGCTTATTTCAAGTAACAAATAAGCCTTAGCGTAACCTAAGTAACAAATAAGCCTCCTCGTAGTAGATAGCTCTTTTGCTTTTGTTTAAAATATTTTCGCAAAATTTTGTCCTATTATGTTCAAGGTATGTCTTTAATTGAGTTTTGTAATTTGATAATATTTAAATTGTTGATTTAAGTAATTTTATCATTTTGGTGCATTTCAAAGTTATACTTTTATAAAATATAATTAGGTGATTTTCAAAACAGACGTAATATATATCAATATTCTATTCAAATATTTTTACCTTTTTCAATATTTTCTAGCGTCTAGATTATAATTACATATTATTTAATGCATGTTTAGGTTCTTGAATAACAAAATTTGAGTTAGAGAAAACCAAGAACTGTTACTTTAAACAGTTCTTTGAGTTTGCTTACTTTCTATCACTCACCACACATAGGTTACCTTAATCTATGGCTTCCTGAAATAAAACAAATTACCATTAATAGTTGTAATTTGCAATTTTATGTACATAGCCGGATCAATCAGCATGCAGAAGAACATCGAGACATCTCGATATTTCCTAGTAATAATTAAAATTTTACCATTTTCTCTTAGATGCGAAAAACATTAAAGATTTCTAATGGATATGATCTTTATTAGTTTGCTTCTCCTGCATTTGCTGCATCTGTGTTTCAAACTTAATTTGTTATAACATTTTAAAAACATTTCTATTAAGCTACAAAATGATTTTGTTTGTTAAGTATGGTATTTATTGAAACCCTTTTATATGAATTTATCTCAAGCAGTTTGATCAAATATTACCAAATTATTCAGCTGTGTTCCATTTAATTGTGCTTATGCATTATTGATATTCTTTTCACAATCATAAAAATTTAGGCGTTCTGAGAACAAATAACAGTCACACAATGGAGATAGTTGGCTCAATATAGTTACCTACCAAATAAATTTTTGCTATTAATCATATGGTTTACCGAATTAGTTTTTATTCTTTACAAATAATTTATTGCGTTTTCATTTTATTTAACACGATATATTTTGTATATCATTAAGTTATGGATATGTTGATTAAAACCATCTATTGAAAAGTTAGTAAATTTTCAATATATTGATTTTAGACTTCTTAGAATATCGATTCTTCTACTTAAAAGAATGAAATAATAATTCCGGATCATTGATATTAGATACTGAAAATGTAAGATAAAGAAGGCATTAATCATAAAATAAATGTTTTCAACAAAACTAATTTTGTTTCTTCAGCTATCAATAACGATTTAGAACAAGTCACCGAATATAATAGAAAAGTGAAAAGTTTCGAAAGTTAATGCTAAATTATATGAATATTGCTAAAGAAGAGAATTGTTAGAATGTATTCTATTTCAAATAACATGATTGTCAACTTCCAAGACTTTCTGTAAAGCTTTTCTCAGATCTTATATATTCAAATTTATTTAATAACTGCTTTTTGCAAAATTTTAATCGTTCGTGTGTTTTAAAATAACACCTTCCATTCCGAAGTATTTTATTGTTTTCAAATTGTTACCATTGCTTATGGTAAGCCTTAGAGCAATTTTGAGTACTTCGTTCATGGGCCATGACGGTAACGGGATTAGTCATAAAGTTTATTAGTTTACTTCAGTTATTAAGACTGCACTAGAAACAACAAAATAGCTATATTAAGGCACTCAGAGTTGTTGATGCTGAGTATTGCTTATATGATAATAATGTTCTATTCAATTAAATCAAACCGCTTACTTATAAGGATGCCTGCTGATTGAATATTGATCTTTGCTTGCATGATAGCCATAATAATACATTTTTAATTACATCAATATTTTATAAGTGCGCTTCAGAACGATCTCAGATGATTAAAAGCTTTGTGTAACAAATCATATTCTATTCAGTATATTACTACGAAAAGACGGAAAATAAATAACTCAAACAACCTTTATTTTTATCTTGAGTATCACGAGGACGAAGATGAACGATCTATATATCGTGCATAATGAATTATTTTAGTCACCGTAGAAAGGTGACAAATTGACGTACTTATCTTGAGCCCTATGATCTGAAAAGGCAAACGAGTTATGCAGACATCCCCGATGAATGGTTGAAACTGGAATTTCTGTAAAACAAAGACATAAATACCATCAATCAATAACTCCTTGAGACTAACTCCAGAGATGGCACTAGTAAACTGTGATTCAGAGTACGAACCTTTATTGAAACGTGTCAAAATTTATGTCGATCGACCAGAAACAGCTGAGCATCGAGTTGGGAGCAAAAGCTCTGTAGTTTGTTTAAAATGAAAACTAGTTTCGTGTTCTGATAAAACATTAGTATTTTTAATGGTAAATCAAAAGTGTTGAACAATGGAAAATGTTACCCGGACTCTTATCCATCAAAAGCAACGATTTGTCGGTGGTTTGCCGATGAAACGTATCGTACTGACACAATGACGCGGAACGCCTGGGCAGACGGAAGCCGTTACACCGGAAAAATGCGGAGCGAAGCAACAAATGGCGATGAAAGATCGTAAAGTGAAGCCCGTGAAATATGAGATGACACATATCATATGGAAGTGCATTTAATGAAAAGGTTTTTGAAGTGAAGTGAAAAGTTTTTCCAAGTGGGTGCCAAGACAGCTTGACGGAACAAAACGCAACGAGTCGATGATTCAGGAAAGTTGTTTATCGCTATTTACTCACAAAAAGATTTCGTGAGGGGAAAAATAGATTTAGAAAAGGTTGGGATTGTATCACCCTAAAAGGTGATTAACAAAGGTTATGTTGATGAATAAAAATTAAAAATGTTGTTTTCAATGTTAGTCTCATTGATCGATGTGTTATAATGCCTCAATTTCCATCTACAAGAAGCCTTAATCAGGGATTGCATCTCACATCATCTTAATGATGCAAATACCATGTACAGAAGAAACATGAGAATAGTCTGAACATCAACATCATCTGATCCATTTTTCTTGTCCTACACATTAGACAACACTGCACCAATTCAGCAAAGAGAGTTAAGTAACAGTCCTATATCATACCAACATAATAGAAATTTGAAGTGTCTACGAAGCGTGAAAGTGAACCTTGGCCACCCTGTTAGAACTTTGCATTAGAAAATCTGAGGAAATTAAGTACCTGCAGTCGGCTGCATGGAAGGTATTTGGTTTCCAGTTGTTCATGGTTTCTGTATCACAAACCGAATTTACACCACTAACACTTCTAAACAGTTATGAGAAGTTAGAATGGGAACCTTCAAAATACATTCTAGCCTCTGTTTTGATTATTTCACCAAAACAGGATCTTAAAAGGCAAGCAAGGAGAAAGATTCATTAGATATTCAAGCAACTGAACAAATATACCAATGGAGGTAGAATGTTTTATATCGGGTAATTTAATAGAGGAAGATGCACCATAAGAGGAGAAAATAAAGAGGCTGTTTAGAAATGTCTTCAAACATTCCTTACTGTGCTTTATGAAATACAATAGTTCCATCATGAACTCCATTGTTACATTATCAATTTCACTACGCAACTACTGAATTTCAAACTGCATGACCATATTTTGACTAACTGATACCTGTTGCAGGAAATTTGAATTATAGATAATGTTTGCTGAATATCATTTTAAATTTGTAATCAGTCGAATATTATATAACGGATGCAAAGTGTAATTTCAAAATTAAACATTAAAATATGTTTTATAAATCTTTATCACAATTTTATTTTAAAAAGTCTGATACTGCTGGTTCAGGATTTAATAAATTTCACAAAAAGGGGGAGTTTACAATTTTTATTGCACATTTTCATATTCAGTACAGTTGATTTATAAGATAAGTCGTACAGTATGTTACAAAGAAATAATAAATTAAATTTATCAAAAATAATCTTAAATTGTTAAATGAAATACAATGAATTTTGAGGGTTGAATTTACTCAAGGTGGTCTTGAGAATTAATGGTTGTTATAAATTACGATGCAATTTTCATTCTATAGTGTACGGATACTAAATAATCACAATGAACTACTTTAATGGTTTCAAATCATGTTAAATTAACAAAAGCCATTAAATACCTCGGTGAAGCGCAGCTGATCAACTTTAAACTTTCGAGATCTATTAAGAGTTCTGATGGCGTGAAAATTTGGAGTGGGGTACAACTTGTAACTTGAGCGAGGCTTCAAAATTACGTGATGTCCAAGGTTAATAGGGCCCAAAGCTGTTTAACTGCTATTAAGAAACAATAGATCAACAACCAGCTGTAATATTTTATTTTGTTTACAGGTTTGCAGCCTAAGAACTTCTTAGTAGCGCGATGCTCAAGTCAAGTCCCGAGTTTAAATCATTCTACTAACAGCATGTCACTTGAGATAAAGAAACATGCTCAATTTGTTTCGCTTTGTGAAGTACATAAAAATTAGGTACTATCTCCTTGGTCTCGACATGGTCAAGGCTTGAGCGCACCCAAATTAGAGATCTATCACCCATACCCTCTAAGAGGCTTTCCTCTTATTTATACCGGGATTACAAACTCGAAGTACCCGACGATCTTTCTTCTCGATGTGTTGCACACAGGGGACGCACCCCACCAAAACCCTAATAATCTTTCCTTATTTCAACCCTCTTCCATATCAATCAATACATTTCTTTTTCCTTTTTCCTTCACCTTTCTATCTATATCACAATTGTGCTTTTGTATAAATTAAGTTTGTGATATATTTAATTTCTACAAAATAAATGAATGTTTAGCATATATCTTCCAAATACGCACTAGAAGTTCTTAAGCCATTAATAACCAATCAATCATTCATCCTCGTAGTTCTCTCATTGCTCTAGATTGACATTCATTTAAATTAAACTAAATCAATTATTTCACTCACTTCTATCGGAATGAGTTCCATTAATGTGTACAATTGATTGTATTTTTTTATCATTGGTAGCAGAATCCCTAAAAAATAATTTCAAAACTTCATGTTATGATTCCTACAAAGATTGCCGTTTTTACTAATGGGTCTCTTAAGTTCCTCGTACGTTCTATCAAAGTATACTCCAAATTATTGCTAGTAATTTTACCAACACAGTTGTGTGAATGTGCTTCTAAATTAAAAACTCAGCCATGACAAAACGATAATAAATAAATGGAATAATAAGCGAAATAGCAAGCGAAATGTTTACAATAATGTTGTACAATAAAGTAGATTATAAAGAGAAAAATATACCTTAAGCAAAATTTAGTGTTTTATACTTCAAAATAATAAGGAATGGAAATAATGCGGCATTTTTGTTTCGACCAATACATGTCTAATCTATTTCTATCTCTTTGTGGATTTCATTCAATTTGTACGAAAAATTTCGGAATTGGACTAAAATACACAAAAAATCAGATTAAGAACTCTGGTACAGCTCAGCAAAATTTAGCTTTTACACGATTAACTCCAACAATCACTCACTCGTTCAGATCAGAAATTTAAATTCTTTTTTATTCATATTCATTTATTTATGGCTGAAACAGGCTGGTATAATACTACAAAAACTTTATTTTTCACTTTTTTTTTCTATTTTTTTTATAATTTTAAAATATCCCTTTCAATATACTCTCCCCCACGATCCCTATACTATTCCATACGAATTTCCATTGGTCAAAGCAGTATTGCAAGTCATTTTCTGTTCATGGTTTTCAAAACTTTTTGTTTTAAACTTAAAGCGTATCAATTCTTACCACTTTCAATGCTGATCTCATTTTAGGAACAGAAAAAGTCACACGAGGTAAGATCGAGTGAATATAATGGATATTCCAACAAAGGGATATTACACTTACCCGTAAGCTTCTTGACATACAAGACAGTATTGGCTGGGGCATTGCCTTGATGAATAATTCATAACTTGTCTTTCCACAATTCGCACAAAATCTGCCCAACGCGTTTTTAATAGATTCATAAGCATCTGCGCGAATACTCAGCCGACTATTTGGATGAAAATACTGAATTTTTCAATGCTTTTGTCCATCGTTGACATGGTAAATCGTCTTGGATGTGGGTTACCCTCAGTCTTCTTACACCTCTTTGAACCGCTTAAACCATTCCAAAATTTTAATCTGTGATAAATATTCACCCCCGTATACTTCCTTTAAAAAAGAATGAGTTTCTGTGGAAGGCCTTTTGTTTTTTCAAAAGAAAATTCACATCACTTTTTAAAATAACTTTTGCGACGGACTGCAAAAGCAAGGTCCAATACGAGCTAAGGCTATGGCCAATTTAAAGATCCGCAGTCGACTAGGGAGCATGAATGGGAAGAGAAGATATCACGTGACTGGGCTATGTACCATTTGATCTTGACAAGCTCACTGTTTTTCTGTAGATTAATCTGTAAAGTTATTTTTTTAACCACACCATATAAAAAATCTTTGCAGCCATAGATCTGATCTGAATAACACAAAATAGTCCTTTATTAAAAATAAATAAAATGTATCAAGTTTAAATAATGTTCTAGTTGTAATTACAACAATATCTGAACCATTTCTAAACGACTAATTAGTAACAAACAATCAGAGTTGTAATACTTACTTTATACGTCCTCCATTTAATTCCTAGAACAGTCTATAGATGCAATCTAAATTGTCTTGTCTCCTCTATCTAGTCTGTCGTGTTTCCTCTCTAAGCCATCACAAGAAAATGTGTAAACAAAATATAATCTATACCTACATTTGACTTCATAATCAGTGACGTGCAATACTTATTTCATACAGTTTCAAAAGAATTTTTCATGCATTAAATTTTTGTTATCTAAATTGTCTTTTCTCATGTATCTTGTCTATCATCTCTTCGGCTAATTGATAGCGAGAAAATTTGTATACAAGATATAATCTATATCAATACTCACCATTTTTTATACCTGCGACCATAATCACTAGGTTCCAATTCATTCTTCAGGCAGTCTCAGTTAAATTTCTCACAGGATCTGTATTCCTAAGCGAATTCGTCGTCTTCACTACCTAGTGTGTCATTTAAGCTATGATTTTTATAGGAAAGCGGAGCCGTTATTTAGCGGCCACAATATTGCGTTGCGAAACCGTTGTCTGTTAACCCAGATGGCATGGTTTCCTAGAGAGTGTTGAATGTGAGCGGAATGTAAATGAACGCGTAAGCTATGGTTTCATCGGAGAGACTTGTCCAGGTAAATTAATCACGTCATCCACCACAAAATTACTGTTTCCAGATGACAGCTCCGGTTTTCTAGGAAACCATAGCTGTATCTGACTGGAAGACTAGTCTTAAAAACTATGGAAATCTATCATCACTCCTCTCTTATTCATTACGAGAAGGCTTTATAAAGGAAACTTGAAAATGAATCTTACCTATTTGCATACTTTTTGGGAAAGGAACAGATTCGCTGTATTAAGCTTAATCGAAATTGCATAACAAAACAAGAGATAATCTCTCACAAATTATATTTCTTCAAAACAAGACAAAGAAGAACTATGCACTGTATTAAGACAAAATTAAACTAACTAGATTTTCATTTCATTTACTATTTATTTATAATCAATTGAACAGAAATGCAACATTCTATGAATAATAAAATAAATCAAAAAATATGTACTTTCACGTGTATCTATTCATTTTGAAAATGTATTGAATATATTCTTCCCGTAAAAAATATTACGAAAAGAACTATTAAGAAGTGATGGATTTTCTCGGAGGTGAAACTTTGACAGATTGTGGAATATTTTAACACTTTTATATCGAAAAAATGTTTAATGGATTTTAAACCTCAAAAATATTTACGTTTGCAAGTTATAAATTCAATATTTTTCTCGTGTTTTGGGGTTGCGACATGAAAAATACTCAAACTATTCATGAAATTCAAACACCACCTCTTTTTTTAGGATTTATTTAACTATTTTACTTTGTGTTTCATCTTTTCGGTAAAAAAAACTGTCTTACTTTCTATGCAGGTGGCAAAGTAGTGTAAAATATTTTCATGTTATTTATAGTTTAGTAATATTCTACCGTGTGTGAAAAGATTAAGAGCAATTTTCTTTGAAATATATGGTCTGGACACATTAAATCAAATTGGTTTACGAGATCATAATATACTAAACAATAATAACCAATTTAAAGCCCCGGAAACAATTTCAAATATCACAAAATGTGATATTTGAAAATGAATCTAAATAAATACTGTTAAAATTAAGATTATTCTAAATTTCTCTAAATGCAACATGTATAAAATTAAATTCGTGGATGATTCAAAAAATACTTTCTTCACAACAGAAGACTACCACCTTTTAAACAACGCTAAAATAAATTTAACATTGCTTCATAGGTTAGAATTGATTTGACAGAAATTGGCTGCCAAATCATAATGCGATTGCTGCCGCATCGATTATTGTCGTCATCGATTATCGTAATAGAATAAAAAAATATGGGAAATGTAATGAAAGTATAAATTCATTTATAGAACTGACAGCTGCTCTTTCCAATTTTCAAGAATCAAAAGCAGAACATCATTTTTAACAAACAAACTTCACTTCTCACAGTCTACTTAAATTCTAACAATCCAAGAGACTTCACAGATTACTTGATACGGGCTTGAGGACAATTTCGTGACACAGGTGCCCGACAAAATCCATTTGCCATAGAATGTATATGCTACATAATCTAATTTATAATTTAAAATTTTTTTATGAACTCTTTTACGCAAATTTAACAGTTGAATTCTAAATTTTAAGATGTTTAAACTGAACAATAAATTATAATGCATATTAATTTGACATGCATTAAATTATACTTGCCAAATCAAGTACTCCAAAACTTACTTAATATTAAACTCAAATTTTAAATTAAACAACGTTATTTTCTTCGTTGACAGTATTCCCTAATCAGTGACCCAGGAGGAGATCAAAGCGACATATGCCCAAGATTTGTTCTCAAAATTCAAATATTTCAGGATAAAAAATTTTTATTATATTATTATAAATATTATCTAAATTTTAAGCATAATAACTTTTTCTCCTCCTCCTGCTTAATTATTTTTTACCTCATGAAGAGAAAAAAGAATTTCAACAAAGCCGATTCCTCAGAACTGAATTGAAAAGTTTTTGCTATCTCTGAAACATTGCCTCGGTTTAGTACTTGTAAATGAAGAGAGAGAGCAGAAGGGGCGAATGCCTCTTTAAGAAATTCATCCTCCAAAAGTGAAAATTTTATTCCCTAGGTATCTTAATCATTTTCCTTAAATGACATTTACTGTTTAAATTTTTATAACTTGATAAAATTATATCAATACTTGAACAGTTTAAATTCGAGAAATAAGACTCACTTGCCATATTCTTTACTTTTTAACAAGTAGTAATTATAAACTAAAGAAATTACTTCTGTCACGGCTATAACGATATCCACACCTCCAAATTAATTTCTGGATATGCCACAGACCTGAATAGTTGTATTTAAAAGATTAAAATTTTAATTTTACGCCAATTGTCGTATTGTAATTAATGCAAAGTTGCATATTCGAAATTCATAAATAAAACTATTGAAAATAACAAAATTTGAAACAGCGAAATTTATTAATGGTAAAGGTAAAAAGGGTATGGCTTACTATTGTAGACCTGATTAATAATTATTTTGAAAAACCGACTTGATGACATATAACTTATTATTCTACTCGTAACTTTTCTAATTTCAGATTAACTACATTGAAGTTTTCGAGATTTTTTTTTTTTGAACAAATCGGTCCTGTCAATAACTCAGTCGATTTTTATATATATATATATATTATATTATATTACGAGAGTAGCGACTGCCTCAACACTAATAGATGCTTCTCGTTGAAAACTAAAGATTTATATACTTACATAGAAGGAGCTTCTAGCGTCGTCACATTTACTCAAATTAACATAGATGGTGCTTCTGGCGTCAATGCAGTTATAATTCAGTTTATCTTTTAAAAATTGTGTACACATTCCAGAGCATTTTTTACATTTGTAACTATTTTTTTAAACTGACTTCCTTTATGTCTCTATAACCAAAGTTATTTTGAAGCTGATCACTGAATTGAATTCGAACTTAGTGATCCTTAAATACAGTTCTGAGACATTTTGAGTTTGCATGGTCGCCGTTAAATTACTATAAAAATGTATCGTTGAATTAATACGAAAAGTGAAAAAGGTACATGAATTTGAAGGCTTTCGGTATCAAAATGAAACTAATGTGCCATGTTTTTATTTTCAATCTAAATGTTTTGACCAAGTATAAGTAATTCGGATTGAATACACTATAAAAAATTCAATTTAGTCTCAATGAAACTAATGAATTTGTATGTTTTAGTTTGAAATGCTTTGAAATAAAACCTTAAATTATGTGAGCCTGATTAACCCTTAAAAGATATCATGGCTGAAAATCCCCCCTCCCCATCTAATATTATTAGATAAACCGAATTTTGTTATTTTTCTTATAATCATATATAGTGTCAGTTGGAATATCGTTATCATAAGGAAATTTACTTTTATTATGTATTTCGGCAATTGCACTGAAAGAAAACTAATCTGGGGTGATATTTTACCCTTTTACCCATGATACCGTAAATGTAAATTTCTTAAAATTACTTTGCGAAAATTTAATTTCCTGTTAAGTATTCTTACCTTAATTATATTTTTTTTGTTTCTAGTAAGACAACTATAAAGTGAGAGGTAAGTACTTAATTGCTTAAAAATATTTTTATTCATTTTATTTTATTTATTTAACTGTTGTGAAATTAATTTTATAATTTGGCACATTCCCAAAAGGAGAGAAAATAGTTATGCAAGAAACGGACCATTTTGGCGATTACGACGACAATATATATAAGCGATAATGAAAAAGAAATTGTAGAAGACGAGGACATGCAGAAAACGACTGTGTAGAATTAATTGATAATGACGTGGTGAGAAAATGCTGAAATTTTAAGAGATGAAAAAATTCCAATCATCCTCATAATTATTTGCAATAACAGGAAGGAATAAATTAAATACTTTTCATGAAAAAAATATGTAATTCTTATAACAAATATAATCTGATTTAATGGCTTTATTCCATTTATAAAATAAACTTCATTTACTGGGAGGGAAATTACACCCATGATATCGGTAACGAGATTTTTGGATGACATTTTTTAAGGGTTAAAATTTCAAAACTTAAAATAGTTCTGACCCTAGCTTTTAAAATGCTAAAATCTTATGTAATAGTTTGTACAACTCATTTCTGGAAATTTCATAAAACATATAAAGATAATTAATGTTAAATAGCTAATTATGCTCTTGTTTCAAATATAATTTAACGAATTTAATAATGTATAAGAAAAAAATGTGTTGGCAGAGGCTTTACGAACCAAAGAAAATTAATAAAACATCAAAAGAAAAATAAGAAAATTAGATATAATATCAAATAAAATTTCTGCATTAAAAAAATTCATCTTGTTTAGTTATAGTCTGTCTTAAAGTTTTCAAACTTATTAAATAGTTTAGCTTAATATGAGCTCTAAATTCAAATAAACATTTCGTTAAAATGACAAAATTTATAGAACAAATGAAAAAATTGTACTACTTGTATACTGTGTCAAATCATTTATTTTTATACGAGTTGCATTCAAAGCCATTTTGAAGAGTAATATCTCTAAAAAGTTAGAAAAGAAGAAGAATTTAAAGATTGATGAGAATAAAGAGTATGTATGAGGAAAGACTTCAGATATTTGAATGTTACTGAATCCCTAAGGCTTCCCATGGTGTGGTTTGGAAATCTGTAGAATAAAGTACTTAGCTTAATTGTAATCGACATCTCTTTGTGTAAAATTATTATGAGGTCAATAGTAAAAAAAATTCTTGTGCATGAATGATATTCATTTTAAAAAAATTAATATAAACGAAAAGTGATTTTTGAAATATATTTTTGTGATATATTCAATTTTTAAAAACAAACGATTTAATCTTAATGTGATTCTTTTTTAAAATATTATCTATTCAGCTTTTAAAAGCAAACGATTTAAACTTAAAGTGATACATTTTTAATATTCTTTATTAAGATATGTTTTTTTAACGTTTAAAGTTGTTACAAATAAATAAAATTATGCTATTGACAACACCAGATCATATATTTTTTTTAGAAAATTTGCAGGCAACGAACATAAAAAAATAGAATAGAGTTTGGTTCCAAGAGGTAAAGACGAACGTTGAAAATTGTGCTTGTTTAAAATTGTGTCTTGAATTTATGTTTGAAAAGATGTGCGCAAATAAATGTGATGTCCTGAAAACAAGTCAATTTTATTAATAGTCTGCACTACAGTACAAAACTGAATCTGAAATATTTGAAAGCTAGCAATCTGATTGTTTGAACAGCTAAACATAATTTTCGTATAATCGGAAAATACTCATTGTACTTTTGTAGGTAAGGGGGGGGGGGAACGGAAATGTTTTAATTATTACAAAGAAATAACCGATATATAGATAATATTTAACAGATAAAATTTATTTAATATTTGAATAAAATTTACTTTGAATATTAATTCCTCTCTGTGCACATAATGTAGTATCTTATAGTTATTAATATTGATTTGTTTAGTTTCAGGAAGCCGTAGATTGAAATAGCCCGTAATATCACAAAGTTTTAATTCTTATCCAGGTTAACGTAAGGTTTTAATTATTATTAAAATAGTTCAGATAGAAACTTTATTTCTATTTATTATTCTATCATGAATGTATCTTTAACACATCGATCAATAACTCCCGAGTCTAACATTGAAAACAACATTTTTTTTGCAAAATTTTTTTTATTCATCAACATAACACCTTTTGTTAATCACCTTTTAGGGTGATACAATCGCTCCAACGCTTTTTCAAATCTTTTTCCCCTCAAAAATTTTTCGCAGAAATCTTTTTGTTGCGAGTAAATAGCGATAAACAGCTTTCTGAATCATCGACTCGTTGCTGTTTTTGTTCCATCGAAAGCAATCGCGGCACCCACTTGGAAAAAACCTTTTTCACTTCACTTCAAAAAACCTTTTTCCTGGTCCGATCGACTTAAAATTTTGACACGTTTCAAGCAAAGGTTGGTACTCTAGAAAGACCTGGTTACTGGTTTACTACGAGCGCCATCTCTGGGTTAGTCTCGGGAGTTATTGATCGATGTGTTACATAATCACTATCCATAGTTATACATTTCTTTTAAATTCTCTTAACACTTCGAATGCCCTCGTTTTAGAACTCAGAAGATTGAGTACTATATACATACAGTGAGCTACTTCAATATAGTGTTTCGTAAAATCAAACAAATCAATCTTAATAGCTTGTGACGCCTGCCCGTTCCGGGCTACCTCTTGTGCCACAGCTAGATTCAATGATTAAACACTAAGACACAATAAGTCAACCAAGAGACGCTAGAACAATATTTACGAAATTTATTAACTTCTAATTAATATAACAACAATTATTTATGCTCTCCCGGGAAAGGATTCTACTAACCTAATTCAATCCACTAATAATAATCTAACAGACTCTTACCACTAAGCCTTCCTCGACTGCAACTCAGACTCTGGAACAAATGTAGCCCTCTCTACACCTTTAATCCAATCGCCTATTTCAACCTCTCTTTCCAACTCCTCCTATAACCTCTCTTTCCACTTCTCCTTCAGCCTCACTAACGCGACATTCAGTCGGAGTTTATATATTTCCTAATTCTCCCGCTTCATTTCATTTTTACCTGCTTTCTATCTACGTATTCACGTTTCATTTTTGGTTGGGCAAAGGTTGTTTAGCAAAAGTAATCAATCTTATTCAAAAGTCCCCAAGGTTAGTGAAGGCAAACCGCGAATAGACCAATGCCATAAGCTGTACATAAAGATAAATTAATATACACCATAAATTTTATTTATATATATCGGTTATTTGTTAGTAATAATTAAATACTAACGTCCCACACTTTCTTAAGTTTAAAAATATCTGAAACAATATTTTCGGTATTTTATTCATAAATTCAATAGTGACCAACACAAAAGTGTCACGTGTTCAAGTAATATGTATATCCTGCTGGAGTCATTAACATCGAAAACGCAATTATACCATGGGGCTAAGAAATTTGTACCTGTTATTTCAAGTACAGTTATTATGTACTTGAAATAACAGGCACGCATGAAGGATACCTGAAACATGATAAACATAAATCCTTTCTATAACATAAATAAAGCGAAACAGCATGTAACATTAGTCGCGACAAACATCAACATAATACAGGTGATGAAAATGTGACGTATAGTTCGAAAGAAAAACATTATAGCGTAACAGTGTTTATATATGATAAATTCAGATTCATGCACATTGCTTTTTGTGAATGTGTGTGTGTGTGCATAAATCTGTTTCCGGCACTATGTGACATTTCCCAAGAAAAATTCCAATCTTCAACTCAGAGAAAATATAAAATTTCTTTAGAAATTCAGAAATTTTGTGGAAAGGATGGAGGAAGGTTTTACAAAAGTATAGGAATTTCAAGTATTAAGTCCAACCTAAGGGTTCAAATAGCTTTCTTTTCTTTAACTCAATTTTATCCTTTTTCAAGCTAAACTTTTCTCCAAGTACAATTTTATCTGCTAGTTTATTTTAGATAAATTGTATCTTTTGGATGTCTAAGAATGTTATCACAATTCAACGGTATGCGAATGCAGAGAAATTTATCTATATTTTTTTTTCTTAAAAACGTTATAAGAGTTATTTTAAAACAAAGTTTCTAGATTATACTTCGGCAATTTATACGGCATAAACGTAAGAACGAGTTGTATTAGATGAGAAGCGTTACGGAGGAATATCTCGTAGAGTTACTTTAAATTTAATATATAAATATATATATATATATACTAAATTGAAGGGAGAGATGATGTAATAAGAACACCACTTTTGAATAAAGTATGTTTATCCTTTTTGATGAGAGGGATGCAATAAATAACAGGGAGAGAGGATGACACGGTAAAAATGGAGAATGCCTAAGACGTAGCTTCACCGCCTTAGCTACAGCAGAAGAAAGATAATTTTTACATTACTTCCAATTTATATAGAGGGATTTCTTTAGGATATTTGGTAATTATGTGGTATTGGATGAATAGATTTTTAATGGACTTTGGTTGCAGACACAGAGTCTAGTAGACATTATCACTATAGGTCTGCGATAGTGGGAAAAGTTGATTTGTAAGATTTTATGATCGTGTGATTGCATAAATTAAAGGTTAAATTGGAATCATATCAGAAAATAAGAATGAATTTTTTTTTTTACTGTGAGTTAAAGTTTGGGAAATTTTAGAAAATTATATTATTCTTAAGTAAAATCATTACATATACTTGACTATATATTTTTCAGCCTTCTTAAGAGAAAATAGAAGTTTGCAAGTATCAAAAAATATTTCTTAGAAAATTTTAAAACAAGAGTGGTTCAAAATGTCCTTGTGCTTGGAATGTGAAATGCGAATTGGGTAACTTTTTGTAATATTGTCTTTTGATAATTTTATATTTTTCTAAGTAGTCCATGAATATGACAACTTTCATATTCCAAAAAACTGTGTCCGTAACTTCAACAGCGTATGGACCGTATTTAACTTTTTTTGAAACATATTCCCCGTGAGAAACCTATTGTTTCTACGTCTGTGGTGTATAATGATGTCTATATCTCATCAGTGGGGATAATTCTATGCAGTACCAATCAAAAGTAATCAATGAATCGGTGTCAAATTAGTTTTGATGCGTGTTAATATAGAGCAGCAAGAAATGATGATACGAACTTGTCGTAGTAGCACCATCTGTCGTCAAAAACAGTTATTTTTTGAACACCCTCGAATTATTTCTCTTGTATATCTGGAAAAAATCAAGAACTGTTGTAGCAGAGTGGTTATAATCGGGTGTTCATCGCGGCCGGATATCAATCGAGTCACACGTTCGAATTCTTGTTCCACAAAAGTTCCGCCGTGTATAAGGTATGATAAAGGTTAAATTTGACAGGGATCAAAGTTTATCATTGGAGTTAAGGAATTTTAGGAATCAGAATTCATTTGATGCAGGTTCAAAGATACGAGGTCTGTTGCCAATAATACCTGTACTGTTTCAAATTGAGGTTAATAAGCAATCAACTCTGAAAACATCAATGTTATGAACAAGTGACAACGGAAAGCACAAAGATTCAATTTTCTTCCATTAAAAAACAACTATAAATCATTTATTAATTTAGAACAGCTCGAGAATATTTCTTTTTAACTCAATTTTGTATAAAGAAGTCCTTTAAAAATTAATTTGATTGTTAACTAACAATGAATTATAATGAAAACAATACTTTTCGTTTTAAAATAAGAATTTTTTAAATTATTATCATCAATGGAAAATCATCATTCATTAACATGCTTGCTCTGTTAATATTTTGTATAACATGAATACATTGTTTTTTCATATAATGAGATATTTCTCTCATATTATGAGAAAAATTATACATTTATTGCTTTAAGCTGCGTAATATTAACTTAAACAGAGAAAAAAAGGCTAAAGGTATTTAAATACTTCCAAAATTTGTAATACTAGAACGGGTTTTAACGCGTATTTATCATTAACTAACTCTTCTAGGATTGCTTTTCTTATTTAATTGAGTTGAGAAGCTTGTCTGGTGAATGGACTGCGACTGATGTAGATTTCAATTAATATAGTTATAAGATATGCAATTAACAGGAAATATTAAAGATATTGAAGGAATACAAAAATGGTGAATGATAGAGGAACTAGCGAAACAGACAGGCACACCATATGGGTACAAGATATTGTGAGGTGATATTATAAAAGCGTATTTCTAATTCGGATCCTCTCACAAGAAATCCATTGGACTTGGATTTAATTAAATTACGCTTACTGCTTAGATTATTTAAGATACGTAGAATTCTTCATTATAGTATGTCATTAAAGTAGTGTTTAAGCAAACGATCCAAATTAATTAATTGTTTTGATTAAACTCATTCAAAGATAGCATTTCTTGAGTGATTATTTATTGCGCCTTTTTAAGTCTTAATATTAATAATGCCTCTAATTTGCGTTTTTTAAGTCGATTCGTTGATTCGACCCTGTCTACCGTGTTGTGAGACTGATGCCGCATCGTGAGACGTTAAATATGTCGATGCTCAAAATCCTCCTGCTAATGTGGGATGGACGTTTGTCCAGGGACGTGTTAGATCAAGTGTCGTCACTTGACTGAGGCTAAGAATTACGAGGTCCGTCACCAACAGCCCTCGAGTTGCTCCTCAGAGCGACGTTAATAAACTATCTATCAACAATTAACTGTTTCAATACGTGCAATTGTAATACTGAAATGCAATTATAATAATTTACAGTTTGTAACACAATAATTAGAGTGATAATTTTTTTTCTATAAAGTATTGTTTTTGCTTAAAATTGTTAAGTAGTAAATTTATATTAAGCTACATGTTAAATCATGAATTTTCTAACAGAAAAAAAAATGATGGAGCCATGTTTCATCCATTGTCACATATAGACACAAGAACTCGGGTTTATTACGCTTGATCATCTTCAAACACTGCTCCGAATCATCAACTCGTCGTTGTTTTTGGTCAAAAGTGAGCTCGCGCGGCACCCACTTTGCACAGAGCTTTCTCATATCCAAATATTTGTGAATGATATGATGTACACGTTCATTTGATATCTTTAGAGTGTCTGCTATTTAATTCAATTTCAATTTACGGTCATTCAAAATCATTTTGTGGATTTTTTTAATGTTTTCGTCGGTAACAACCTCTTTTGGGCGTCCATTGCATTCACCGTCTTCGGTGCTCATTTCACCACGTCCGGGGCAGTGTCCGGAAACTCGGCATCAAGCCAAGTTTTTGCTTCAACTGTATTTTTTCCCTTCAAAAAGCAATATTTTATCAACACGCGAAATTTCTTTTTATCCATTTTTTTCACAATAACAAAAGTTGCTTCACTTAAAATGCTATAACTCACAAACTAATGATCCGACAACTGTCAAATTTATACACGCATCTTTTGAGGGTTAGGGCTAACTAAAAACATATGGATTTAATTCTAGTAGCGCCATCTATGTGTCAGGCCGGGGACCTTTCAATTGACCTGTTATTGGTTAAGGACTTCGTAATTTTGAATCTTGGTCAAGTGACGAAGGCGACACCTGAGCTGGCAACTGTTTTACCATGCTTCCTCACCACGCCACGGGAGGACTTGGGACCTCTACCAGATTTAATTTGCATCATCCCCACCGTTTGAAGGTTCGGCAGGTTTGTATTCACATCAATGCTCGAACCCACAACTCGACGAAAACAACTCCAACTTCGACCATGATCATAAATCTACCACTGTCATTTAAAGACCTTGAAGTATTGGATAACGAAATGAAAGTTTTTATCTAATGTATGAACATTATTTTACAAATATTTTTCATTATTTATGTTGAAATAATTTTTAAATGATGCTAAATTCAAGCTTTTTCTATTTCTGGAAAGGCGTCGCAAGCTATACTTGTTGCTCTGTTAGGAGAGAAAGCATATGTAATGCTTCGTTTCATATATTATATAAAATCATTGAACAAACAATCATATTGATTTTAACGTTCTTAGTAAATATGCCTCACTAGCATCAATAAACCAATTTCTGAGGTCTCCCATCGAAGCTTGAGGTCTTTCATCTATTATTTTAAAGATTTATTAAAAGCCATCACACAACCTGTAACTGTCTATTAGAGAAACACGCCTAACTAATTTAACTATTATAGAACTCTGTTCCAAATGCTGTTATACCAATAATTGATTATATATGCTCCTAATCAGTTTGTAATAAATGATTCCCTGTTATATAAGATTTAAATAGGTCTTATTTGTTGTAATATCCTGAATATTTGTGCTAGAAAATTTGTATAAAAATTTAAGATTACTGAAATTCATCAAATATAACAGTAAATTACGTGCAGTTAGTTGTAAAGAAAAGTAAGGAAGAAATTTATTAACGACAATAAATCTCCCACTCAGGGGTTTACCTCCTTTCTGGGACGGGAATCATAACCCCTAAGTACTCTATCGAAAATTTTTTTCCCCGTAGGTTTACTCTCTTTCGTAAAAATCCTCCCCCCACAGCACCTCCGGGATATCCTAGAGATCCTTCTTGCTAGACATTTTTCATTTTTCTTCCTTCCGTCTTTCCTCTAGATCATATTTACACACAATCTGGGGCTGAATAGCCATATTTGGCTCTTAGTTCATAAATCCCAGGTTTCACTCACTCACTCACCTCAGTAATTTCCTTAAAGAACCTCCGTGTAAATTGGCTTATGAGGGCTGGTGTACTCTAGTGGTTATGGTCGCGAACTCGCGGCCGGCGTTGATTTCGTTGAGTCATAGATTCGAGTCCACATACAACTAAAAAACCACAGTGATGCTCGTTCATCTGGTAGAGGTCACAAGTTCTTCCACTAGCATGGTGTGGAAGTTTAGGGGGGGGTGAAATAGTAGCTTAGTGTCATCCTCGTCACTATATCAAGGCTCAAAATTACGATACCCATCACCAATGGTCATCGTGTTGCTTGTCAGTACAACGTTAATAAATAATCAATCAGTCTACAATCATTAGAACATGTTTAAATAACAGCTGTAGGAAGTTCACCTCATATCACTACAACTGGAATATTAATAATAATATGTATTGATATATTATATACTTCGTTTTTGAAAATGATCTCTTTTATATTAGAAAATACTCCGAAGTACAAATTAAATTTTCTGAACATATAATTTAATTGGCCATATTTAATTTCGAAAGATATTTGTATAATTAGAGTAGAACATTCCTTTGAGTATTATTAGTAGCATAACGTCATTTTGCAGATCACTCACTTCCAATTGAAGGTCTGAAGGGAGCTTTTCCGTTGTGCGGCCTAATGGATTTTAAGGTATGAAAACGTTTGCATTCAAATCTTAAAAATGCTGTTGTAACTTATTTATATATCTCAGAATATACCCAGTAGTTCATTTCCTTAATTTTGTTCATGTAAAAACAATTTTAACTCGTAGCCAGATAAAAAAAAAACTGGTGATGGGCCGTATTTTGAAAACCCTTGCTTTTAAATATGTTCCAGGATTATGAGCTCTTCAGTTTATGAGGGAGCAGTAATACCGTCGTGATTGTTTATAAACGTCGTATTGAGAAGCAACACGAGGGCTATTGGCGATGGACCTCGTAATTTTGAACTTGGTTAAGTGACGAGTACAACATCTGATCTATCACCTCCTTCAACAAACTTCCACACCACGCCAACGGGAGGACTTTGGACCCCGAACAGATTTAACGTGCATCAGCCCCGGCTGCATGGTAGGTCTTTAGCTGCAAAGATTGAATCCATGACTGAACGAAAACCGCCGGCCACGAATCCGAAACTGTGACCACTAGGCTACCACGGCCACTCAAAAGGATAAAAAGAAACTTTATTGAAAAAGTAGCTCAGAGAACAATACGATTGTAGGCTGAAATACCCATGTAACAGGTGTCCAGCCTTTAGATATGACATGATCTCCCCTGACTGCTATGCAGGTTTCACATCGTCTGGCAGTGCTGAAATTGTCAAGGAGTTGTTGAGGTATTGCAACCCACACATCTTGTACCGGCAATCGGAATTCCGGAATCGTCACTATAGGTAAGTTACGTGCTGCCAATCGTGCCTAGAAAGTCTCATACATGCTCGATGGGATTCGATCCGGAGACCTCGAGTAGATTTAAAGTGTATCAACCCCGCTTTATTGCGGGCATCAGGGCTAATCCGGAACTCAATGAAAACAATACCGACAACGAGTCCATGATTCTGACCCAGTACAGTACCTCAACAACTTTTTTGAGAGAGGTTATAGTTGTACGATTCACATTCGATTTGAATTTAGTACTAGATTCTAGGCTTAATTGTTTCTTGAAAAATTTTCTTAGAGAAGGATCAAATGAAAAATTAGCCTTGGAGTGTAGAATTAGTGTTAGGAGTAAACTATCGAGATGGGGCTTCGTCATTTGCTCGAATTTAATTATAAATTAGGAAATCCACCACTAATAGTCAACCATTCACATATCCTTAGATCACCTTTAATTCCATTCAACCAATTTTTACATGTAGCATTCAATGTAATTACAAAGTAGTGTTAATAAAACATGATAAAATCAAACATTAGCGTCTTCTATAAACTAATGCCCGTAACGAAATAGTTAGTTAACTATATTCACTGAATTTAAGACAAGTTTTCAAAAACATTAAACACATAAAGTAAAACTTAATCGATATTGTGTTTCCTAAATGTAATGGTACTCTAAAGGTACCGCCACTCGAATGTTATTTAATAGAATACTGCCTTTTGCCAAAGATAAACAATTAACATAACTCTCTCAATTTTAAAATGTTATAAAGTTCAGTTTTCAAATAGTATTAAGTTTCCCAAGTAAAATTTAAGTGATCTTTTGTTTTATGAATGTAATGGAACTTTAAATGTTCCCTCGCTTTAATGTAATCTAACAAAGTACTGCATTGCCAAAGATAAACAATTAATAGAATTTTCCCACTTTCAGACTGCCATAAAGAAAACGGATAAATAGTTGACAATCAAAAACAGAACATTAACAGAAATAAATGCAAAATAATGTCTTTTAATAATGAATTCATGAATGTTAATAGAAATAAATACCAAGTTCAGTTTAAGAAAAGTAAACCACTAAAAGTATAAGTATCTAAAATACGCAAAATGTCGATAAAAGCTCACATATTCTTATAAATTTTCTATAATTCCTTGCAGTTACAAATCCTTTTATTTAATTTTATCGGAAGTTCATTTTGTTCTTTTTTTAATTATTCATTACATTTCTGAATTTCTAGGACAGTGAATTTGTGTTAAAAATGTGTATGTGATATCATTTCTCCTACTAATTTTATTAAATAGAAATAGAATATTTTCTGTTTAGAAACGAAAAGAAATTTTATGTTATGTTTGTAGCGTTCTAAATTTATATGTTCTGCAATTTGATTAAATTTTACTTTCGTCTTATATTAAGAAAAGGAATAGAAATTGGAAACACTGCTTTCAAGTTAGAATATTCCATTATTAACATAAATATGCTTAGCAAGATAGCGTAAGCCCATTTGCTTTATTTTACTTATAAAATTTACAAATATTCAATACATACTTATACTTAATATTCAATAAAACTTTTCTTTCCGCCATCTTTTTCTGTCATCAGGACTCCGATGTACCGTTGTGATCTTTTTCTCCATTGGTTTTACTATCCTTGGTAAATATGAGAGACGGACCACCGGGATATCTTAGTGATCTTTCTCTATTTTCGACCCTTCTTCTTTTCAACAAATCACAACTTTACCTTGTTCGGAGCAACATGGTCACATGTGGCTCTTGCACCATTAAAATATTTTCAATCAATACCTTTCTTTCTGCAAGATAAAAAAAATATTTATTGAATGCAACGTGGCTTGAGAAATAAAATATGGGATATATTTTATTCAAGATAAAATAAAAAAAATGTTACAAGAGAAGTTTTTATAATATAATATTATAATTAAGTTACTCAATTAAGTATATTAATTAAATTAAACGATGAAATATCTAGAAATGGACAATAGTAAACTTTTCCTATATTAAAATTAAACCAAACGATAAATTATTAAATTGAATATCAGCTATATGTAATTAAAATTAAAGCAAGAATAAGAAATTGAAAAGTGATCTGGTACGCTAAAAGTGATCCAAGTAAAACAATAGCCTCTAAGGTGGCTAAGCAAAAGGCTGCCTCGCAGCTATTTAGAAATTCTGAATGTTATTCATAAACAGTCATATCTTGATTACTGTTTACATATGATTTAAGGTAATACATAAATCGATTAATAAACAAAATACTTAATTTTTATGTTTGTTTCACTTCAATTAAACAGAAAAAAATCGTGGGGAAATTTATTATGATATATTTTTGAAAATTAAATTCATTAGTGGTGAAAGCAGGTATCAGACATATATTGCATATGTTTTATTTCAACCCAATAAAAAATTCATGAGAAATTTATTACGACGTATTTTTGAAAATTAAGTTCGTTACTGATGAAAGAAGGCATGAAAAATATACGCTAAACCAAGATAAACAATATAAATTTTTGAACAGTAGTCAGGTAAGCTAATTTTTAAGGTATAGAAAACAGAGGCAGGCTATTTTTATACACTTTATAAGTAATTTAAAGTTTAAACAAACCTTTGGCATCATATTATTCTTCATATGCTTATTTATACAGGTTCTCGTCCCTTCGAACAAAGTTATCAGTATGGTAAGGCCCATAAAAAGTGAAATTTTCTACTAAAAGTAAAAACTCGGCCACCTGCTTGAAAAGAGACTACTGCTTTTACGATTCTCATGTAATTATGTACATCAATTTTCTTTCGGACGGACGCGTAATTAATGCAGGACACTACTATAAACTTTGGGAGAAGATTAAAGCACCTTATCGATCCAAAAAACGTTACATTGCAATCCGCTAGATTCTTTTCCAGGACAATGCAAGACCCCCCACAGTTGGCGTAACACGCAAAAAAAAAAAAAAAAAAAAAGAAAGAAAGAAACTTCACTGCACAACTCTCGAATATCTTCCTTATAGTTCAGACTTGAATCTTTCTTACTGCATTTTGTTTGGGCCCTTCAAATAAGTGTTAAAAGGGAAAAGATTTTCATCGAATAACGTAACCGAACACTTTCGCGTAATTGATTTTGTATATATCCAACTTCTTTTAATTACACGGAAATAAAAAAAAAAACACTTCTTAATGCGTTAGAAATAATCTTTAGATCTTAAATACGGATGTACAGAAAAATAGCATTGGTTTGATATTGGTGTCCCTCTAAGAAAGTAACAATCATTTATACTATTAAACCTTCATCGTTATATTCAGAATCAGAGATTTCTACTCAATTAAGCATCAGATAGCTAAGTTTGACTTTTTATGTTTACATGTGTGTATATTTTTTATATATGTATGTATTTCAATGACAAAAATATTACAAGTATATATCAATGAAGAAAAGTATAGTTTTGTACAAATATTCAATTGAACATCCCTACTGTATCATATTGAGAGTTTCACTTTAGAACCGTTTTCATTTCATGTCATCAGTTGTCTTGAATTCAGAGGGTGGATACATTTGACATGTGCGCTGTAGCCTATATATCGTGATTTATGGGTGACTGTCGTTGTTAGGCACACAGAGGCAAGATTTTGCGACAGAGGTGATTGCAACCAGTAGTTCCAGGCTGTGCTGCTCTCTAGTGTTCAAGACCTAGCTCGCTACCTCGGCAGGTGTTTTTCGTCCCACTTTTGGAAGAATGTTTCCGGAGGCGGAGGAGGACAGCTGACCTTGAGCGACATGATTGATTTTAACTCTTAATCTGTCTGTCCGGAGAAGATTTGTCAAATCGGTTTTACATTGTTTTTATCAACTAGGCCAAAACGGATTTTCATCCGGCTAGTTATCAAAGCGTTTTAAGTTCAGTCGTCGTTTTTGAGGAGAATCGCCATACCACTATTGTATTTTTCACACCTTTTATTCAAATAACTGAATGAAAAAAGGATTTGTCAGAAAACTATTTACGGTGAAAAAAATATTTAGTTCCGATATATTACTGTTGGCCAAGATTCACGTAATGAATAATCATGGGGTTTGTAAATTTTAATTACCTGTTTTAAAGCAATTATGATACCTAAGCTTTCATACTTTGGACAACATTACATCGAGAAGAACGTGCAAGGACTACAAATGAATGAATGGACAGACAATATTTATGAAGTAGATTTTTAGGTTTAAATGACTGTCATTTAAAATAAGGAAATTACGACAAATAGGGCGGGGAAAATTATAAAGTTGGAAATTAATTAGCCGCCCAAGGTGATATTGTTTTAGTTGGATCAATTTTGGCGTACTAGATCACTTTTCAATTTTTATCGTTTGCATTAATTTTAATTATATTTAGCTAAAATATATTCAATTTAATAATTTATCGCTTGCTTTAATTTTAATATCGGAAAAGTTTACATTTCTCGATATTTCATCGTTTACTTTAATTCTTATATTTAATTGAGTAATTTAATAATAATTATAAAAAAGCGCTCCTTAGGCGGCTAAATCTGTTCTTCCCAAAAGTTTACATATAACTTTTTTATCATTTTTATTTTTAAAATTGATTTGAATATCTATCTAGTTTATCTTGTAAATCTTCTTTAAACATATCTTTGCATACATAAAAAAACGACCTCTTTTAAATCATCTAACTGACTTTTATACGTATCATTTGAGTTTTATTAATATTGTTGAAAATATAAAAAGCATAATTACAGCTATCATTCATTTTTTTCCAGAAAATTTACAATAAATTAGAATGAAGCAATAAAAAGTTCATAATTTTGTAGCTGAATAACTTTTTTTTTTATAAACACTGTTTTCAGGTAGAGAGAAGCAGTATTAAAGCATTGAATATAATTATTTACTTTGAATTTCCCTAATATTTCTTAATTTCTTGCAAAATTTATACTAAAACAATCTACAAGAAATTTAAATATAATAACTAAATGCTTTTAACTACTAAAATTCACGTCTAGAAATATTTACATAATCGTATATGGAAGAATTAATTTTAATAATTCATTTTCTTTGCTTTCTTCGCACAATTGTATAAAGTAATTTGATTATTCATCAAATTCTATTCAAAGTTTTCATAAAAATCGATTGAAAAACCTATTTTTAAAAGCATTAATAAAATTAATTTCCATTTTATAAAATAAAATATGTTTATATAATGGTGACGTTTTGAATACAATGATTAATATGATTTATTCAATTAGATATTGTTGAATTATTCATACTTATGATCATATTCTATATAATGGATTTTTCTTCAAGATAAAATGCAAATATTCTCCGAAATACAAAGGCTATATAATGAAGTCAGTAACTCCAGGAGGAATCACCTCATAAAACAGTTATTAATTCTGAAGAGGAATTCGTTGGTTTTTATGCTCAATATGATATGAGATTATTCATATGATTCGTTTATTTCATAGTTTTGAAAAGAAATAAATCTATTTATGCGACTGTTGCTATGGACACATTAATTAAGTTTAGAAAAATGAATTAATTATAAATACATAATAATGGCGAATATAAAATATCTCTCTAGGCCTCGAAATACAAACTATTAAAAAAATACAATGTTCTGCAAGCACGATAGATGCAAGTACCCACCAAATCTGTCTTCAAGAAGCACCATTTTTGACAACAAATTATATTATTAAGATCTGTTGGTGGATACCATTACCTGCTTTATGTGATACTGATTCTCAGGTTATTTTAAATTTGACAACCCTTTGCCACGAAATCAAAGTTTGATAACCATCGTATTCAGATGTCACCATTTATGACACCTGGATTTACCAGTAAACACCAGAAACTTAGGGAAAATATCAAAATAATGTGTTACTAATTGCTAATGTGTTTCAAAGAAGACGAAGACAATCTCATCGGTCTGTAAGGTTATGGCGACGATATTTTAAATGGGAAAGTTATCGTACTCATTGGCTCTTTAGGAAAAACTATCGAGGAGTAAGACAACAATTACTCCCCTCCAATCCTAACACAGGTTCTTACTAACAATTTTTGCACCATGTACAATAATTCTTAAGCAATATCTTGAAATAAAAGCAGTAATTCTAGTTACAATAGTCATTTAAAAAGTAATTAATATAAAAAAAAATCAAAGATATATATTTTTTTTATTAATTGCCGTGAATAAACTAAATATTAATCAAAATCAAATGACTAAGTTTGAAAAAAGAACTTCCTTTAATGTTATGATATGCATTGAAAATTCATTTACATTCATAGCATAATGAAAGAAGGGATTAAATTTGAAAGAATCAGATTCTTGAGTTAATCTATAGTGAAGTTAAACTATATAGTTAATCTATAGTTAAGTTAATTTATGTAGTTAATCTACATTTAAGTTAATCTATAGTCTAAAATGGAATGTACAATCGAATTATAATCTTTTTTACAGGATTGTATTTTAATTTTACCATTTGGACAAAAAATATTAAATTAAATATGTTATTTCTACTTTCAAATTATTCATATTTACTGAAATATATTAAACTTACTTTTAGTCAAATTTTAAATCTAATTTTCTGTTGTAACATTTATATAATAAGTCTTGTGTCTTTCTTTTGTTCACATCAACGATTTAAATTTTGCTTGAAGTGAAATGCATTTCAATTTAACTTTTCTAACTATTTTAACGGATCGACTGCAGAAACCAAATGAATAACGTGTGAGACACTAAAATGCTCAAATTTTGCATCGTTATTGATATTTTTTAAAATTTATTTTTCTATTAAATTATTGTTACTGATTCTGTAATATATTACCACATGATGTTGATCTGTTGATATATAATATTACTACAAAAAATCTCGGTGTATAACGTGTGAAATCAGTCCATCAATGCGGATAATGACAAATGAAACTTTATTCGCAAGTGACAAGGTGACGCACAGCTACAGAGCTTGGACAGTAACAAGCACAAACAGAAGTACAGCAGATGTACAGATTAGCGACACAGATACAGGAACAAAAACAGCATTTGTAATGACAGTGTAAAAGCAATGTTCAGCTCACCAGCTTACTAGCTCGCGCTATGGAAAAATCTCCGACGCAATACTCTGCACTTCCAAGGCAGACTCTCACAGTCCACGACAGACTCGGGCTGCTTCCGTAAATTCACTCGGCAGATCCACTTCCAAGAACCAACAGATCACAATCGATTTCCCTATCAATCTCCAAAGCAGACTACTCCGTCTCAAACTCTTCGCATATTTTTCGGAGAAAATAAGTGTGACATCATAGGGAGAAATTCAGAAAAAATACACAACTTTCTTCCCAGTCGAGTTTTCACCTATGTTCCAGCAATTACGGGAACCTTTATTTTGACGCCAAAGTCGTCAAAATAAAGTAAGGTGGTCTCGTAAGGTGGCCAAAATCGTCGATGAATCCATCACCAGGGTTAAAGGGTCATTGCGTAAACTTTCCTTAGCTGAGTGACGAAATCTCTGTAAACATCTCTTTTTCAATAAAAGAGAGCCATTGCTAGGAAACATCATATTGGGTTCAGAACAATATTGTAATAAATCTTAAGCTTCAAGAGTTAAATATATATACATTGAAGAACTTGTATATCTTTCTCGTCCTTCTAATATTTTCAAATACAATATTTTCCAAAAAAATAGTACATCAGTTTGGTCTATTCAATTAATTATATTTATATTATCATAAATAATCAATAAATTATATACATATATACAATATTTCAAACAAACAATAAATGTAAGAAACATTTTTGCTATCGTCTGTTCATTTCGTAAGTATATTTCAAGATATTTTATGCAAAAAATTGAAAGAAAAGAACTGTAATGCAGAGATGGATTCCTTCATAGTGAAACAGTGACGTATCTGGAATATTTTAGCACTTTCTTATTGAAAAAAAGAAAGTGTTTAATGGTTTTTAAACATCGAAAATATTTGCGTTTGGAAGCTATAAATTTTGTATTTTGTTCTTCCTTCAAACAATGACATGAAAAATATCAAACTATTCGAACAAATCCAAACAGCAACACTTCCTGAATTCCATTAACTATTTTACTCCGTCAGTGTTTCTCTCTCTTTTTTTTAGAAAAAAAAATGTTTCTTTCAAGTTGGTTGAAAAACTACTTAAATTGTTTTCCTAGATTTATAGTTCAGTTGTAAAGTGGAAATTCCATTCAATCATTCAGAAAGATTCAGTATAATATTTTGAAAATTATAAATTTGCTCAACGCATTAAAATGATTGACAAAACAATAGAAATTTTGAAAAGAAATAGAAGAAGACTATTTGAATCATTCTAAAAAATGTTTGTGAAACCTATTAATGAAATATTAATGTGTTACTCAGAAAAGGTTTTCCTGAAAAATTCTATCTATTTCTCTAAATACATATTATATTTAACAAGATGTTTAAAAACAATATATAAATAATAATGAACTAAGATTATGTGCATTTAAAGTAAAGTACAAAATGTATAATCAATTAAATTCCCTTTTCACGGAGTAAAAAAAAAAACATTGAAACGTAAGCACCACATTAAAATTAATAGGAAACGGCATTATAATAATGTACACAAATCACTCACTTTGAAATATGTAGATATTTAATCCAGTTTTATAAATTAAATGATGTAATTACATTACACCGCCATGCTTTATGAAGTATTTAATTTCACTAGATCAAACAAATAAATTCTTAAGGGGTTAAAATGTGAATGATATGGAAAGTATAACATCATATGTATACAAAGTTGCAAATTATATGAGGAAGGTTCAAAAAATTCCCATAATATAATTGTGAAGTGGGTATTGTGAATAAGTAATTGGTTTAGAGTAAGTCATTGTGGTTTTGACCATCAAACGATTTCAATATGTCTATGATAACGATGCTTTTTGCATCCGCACAAAAATTACCAACATAACTTTTCCGGTCGATGAGATCGTCTTAGTCTACTTCGGGAAAGTTTATCAGAATTTTTATTTGGCAAAAATATATCTGCTATCAAAATTTTCTTATAAATCATAATCAAATTAATCGCAGTATGTATTAATGGCACTAACTAACCTAAATAATATCATCTGTCTTCAAAAACACATAATTTTGAACCCACATCGTATTTAATTTTGCACCCATTTTAATTAGAGAAATTTATAATCTTTGTAATTAAAAATTATATTTAGATTTATTTTTGAGTATTATATACACGTAGATTTTTGAAACGAGTAAATTAGTCTTTATTTTTCAATATAATATTACAGCCAACACTCTCTCCAACTGTCATTCACTCGCCTTGCACATACATTTAAATTTATCTTGAAGCCACCTTACAGTAATGCAATCAACTTAGCAACGTCATCGGTTGTTAAAATCAATTACTTTTCGAATTACTCTGGAGCAGGTTTTAGAAGAATCCTATCTGAAACAATCAAAGAGTAATGATAATATTTTAGACAACTGGTTTCGGAAAAACCAGTTAATCGTCAGGGTGCTCACCTAGGGTGTAGAAAATAAAGGTACAGTTTAGATGATACTAATACGTAATGATTTGGGACAAGTTCACGATTCTTCCCCCTTCTTCTTACACCTATAATATGTATAATATCATTTTCCAAGGGTATTTAAATAAAGGAGTACTTCCTTAAAGCTCTAAAACTTGAAAATAGTGAGTCTCCTCCTGACATCCAAGTCTACGCAGTTATCTGGGATACCAGCCGGTATCAAGTCTGAAAAGTGGAGTACATGTTTCTGACATAATGTAGTGTGTCCATATACACTCGCCCCGGATGATAAGTAGAGGAAACCTTTATCAGGGGGTGGGGAATTAGGAAGTGTGTGAATGTAAGTATGTAAGAATTGTGTTAGAAACACGAAAAATGAGTATTAATTTAGGCAGGGATAATCTAGCCGTTGCACTTATGCCTCAAGTATGATGGAGTACATGCATCACACCTCTGCCGCCTTGGTATAGACTGTATGTTTAGACCGGACATTAGTATCTTATCCCAGAATCGTAGTGCAGAATAGGCAAGTATCTGTCTGAATTCTATCAAATGTCTATACTGAAATATTATTAATTTTATACTTCCTCCATGTCGAAAGGATTGTCTGATTTATTTGCATCGGATTGAGGAGGAAGAAGCGTGATGGTTGATTTTGAATTCATTTCCTTCTGTTCTTATAAAACAAAATTATATACTATTTATTTATTTATTTTGATTTTATAGATCTGTGGGGAAAAAACGCAATTAAATATAGAAAAGAGTAATGCGATTCTTCAGGAACTACTTAGAAACTCTAAAAATGAAAGACATAAGCATGGTACTATAGCATCTCTCATTAAAAGGCAAGATACGTTCATCAAAACTGAAGGTGATGCTATAGTACCGTCGAGAGATGTAAATATGGATGGAACATCCAAATATGTCGTCAACCTCCCAACAGCACTGATTTTAACATCTCGAATATAGGATTCTTTATTATCAAACAGGCATTGCTACTGCAAGTTGCAAATACCAACAGAGACCAACTTAATCAAGTCGTTTATATTTCATTGAAAGCGTTAAATATCAAAATACTTAATGATATTTTTATAATTTTATAGAAAGATATAGAATTCATTATGCAGGTAGGTGGTGGAAATAATTATAATGTGCCACACATATTAAAAGGTAGTGTTTCGACCTCAAACCTCATGTGTGCCAGAGAGAATCCATTAATGCGGGCCCATGAAAAAATAAATAATTTTGAAAATTGAATAACAAGTAGTATATATAAAATAAGAAATAAATAAAAACAATTTTCATGCACTTGTATTGTACTTAAGAAATTATACTTACGCCTCAAAATTACAAACAGATCAAGAACAAATTATTGATTTTTAAAATGGAATGATCATTTTAATTCAAATAATTTACACGAATCAGACAACTATTTCGATATTAAGGGAGTATTTGTGAAAATAAAGTTGTTGTAAGGGAGTGTTTGTTAGTTTAGGAATACCACTCTGCCATATATTTGTTGTTTGAGCAACACGCTTCTAACGTTAATAAACTGCTGTTTGTAGAAAATGCAACACCATGAAGGAATCATCAGAATCAAATGAAATTCGCAGCAAATGTCAATTATAGGATATTATGCAAATTAATAAAGTTTCAGAGCCATCGCGCGTGCGCGGCGCGCGCAGCGCCCTCTGAATTGATGCTGAAAGCGTATAAATAAAGTGCTGTAGCGGGACGTTGAAAAAAGTCTATGATTATTTGTTAGTGGCAAACGTTTAGTGAGACCTGAGTATGCCTCCACGACGGAAGAATAAGAAATTCAAGCAACTTACGGAGTTTGAACGAGGGAGGATAATCGGCCTTCGAGAAGGAGGATTTTCCTATCGCGCAATAGCAGCTCGTATGCAGCGGAACAGTTCCACAGTGATGCGAGTTTGGAAGCAGTGGACCGACGAGCACCGAACAACTCGAAAAACAGGCACTGGACGACAGAAGGTGACGTCAGAGCGCGATGATCGACACCTGCTCCGCATGGCGGTGAATGATCGCACAGCTTCCTCCAGGCAGCTGGCAGCACGTTGGTCTACTGCTACAGGTGTACAATTGTCGGCTTCGTCAATTCGTCGTCGTCTGCTGCGCCGTGGATTGCGTGCAAGGGTGCCTTTATACAGGATTCCCCTCACGGCGAATCATCGACGGCTGCGTCGGCAGTGGGCTCTTGAGCACAGAGACAGGCGAGCTGATTGGCACCAAGTTGTCTTTTCAGATGAATCACGCTTCAATTTGTGGACCCATGATGGCCGTGTTCGTGTTAGACGTTATGCCGGTCAACGCTGCCTTCCTGAGTGTATTATTGAACGACATAGTGGTCGAACACCCGGAGTTATGGTCTGGGGTGCGATTTCGTATCATGGACGATCCAATTTGATACGAATTGAGGGTAATCTCAATAGCAACAGGTACGTCCGTGAAGTGCTACAGCCCGAAGTCGTTCCTTTCCTTCAAGGCATCCCTGGAGCTATCTTTCAGCAGGATAATGCACGCCCACATGTTGCGCGGACTGTTCGAGACTTCTGTTCAGCACAACGCATGCAACTTCTTCCTTGGCCTGCTTATTCACCGGATATGTCGCCTATTGAGCACGTGTGGGATATGGTTGGTCGGCGTCTATCTCGTGATCCGCGTCCTGCAGTTTCCAAAGACGAACTTTGGTTGCGCATACAAGCGATATGGAATTCTCTTCCTCAAGCAGATATTCAACATCTGTTTGACTCCATGCCACGTCGTATAGCAGCACTTATTGCAGCGCATGGTGGCTGCACCAAATACTGATTTCGGACGCTTAATTTGTTTCTTTTGTTTTGAAAATTTCATCATTTATTTGTATCAGTACAAGTCGTTTCTGCATTAAATTTCATTTGATTCTGATGATTCTTTCATGGTGTTGCATTTTCTACAAACAGCAGTATAGTTAATACTAGATAAAAAAAAATTTGCAGATGCTTATTAAGTTATTCAGTCAATATGACTGTAGTTATCTTCTTTTTGTATGTCACAATACGCTTCAATATTCGACGGACTCTATCAGTCAACATTCTCTTTCGACCACAGTTGAGTCTGGCGGATTTTGTTTATCCTTATATCTGGTATGTTGTCAGGACTTTCGAGATTGTAATTCGAGAAGCAACCACAATGTCAGTAGTTGTGGCTACAAATACTTGTGGATAAAGACTTTTCCTACAAGGTGAGTGGTAACTATTTTATAAGGTTGAACGTCTTACACGACTAAGGAAAAACAAGGTGAAGTCTTGAGCTTCACACACACATATTAACCTTCAAACAGTAAAATTTTATATTTACTATTTTCAATTAATAAGTAGTGATGACCAGACATTTAGGCAAGTAACATGAGACAGTTTCATAATTGGTATTTATATTGATAAGTGTTTCCATTATTTTTATAACCATACCTGTTTGTGTGTATATGTTACGTACTAAGAAATAAGTCTTTTTTTTCATATTTGCTTATAAATTTACTATTTTTTGTATTTTTTTATGAACCGAATTGAAACACTGGAATTTTATCTTTTCATTTATTTTTTTAAGAAATGTAGCAAAATATTTCAATAAAAATTTCTACTACTTCGAAACTTTTAAAATTTTTAAACACTTTTTTTCTATTTTTTTAAAGAAATGCTTATGATTATGTGTATAAATCTGTTTGCATTTAGTGCTATGGTTTAACAATTTATTTTTCTATCAGAGAGAATGAAAAGTAGTAAAAAAAACAGCTATACCTTATTTTGGGAGATTTTGTTTAAGAAAATAACTACTTATCTAAATCCTTGTAACACGCAAAAAATAATCGACCATATTACGCAAAAAGACCAGAAAGAAATTTAAAAATTTGCATCGATTACAAAAGAAAACATTGGTCTGTTACATATATGATGATAGTGAGGGGAAAACCTAAGAAGAAGCAGTGTAAAGTTTTATATGTCAACACGAAGCGATTTTGCTCAGTGTTAAAGAAAGTTTAAATATCTCTCTAAATTTGGTATTTAGAATTATGAAATTTTGTACATATATTTAGAAAACAAGATACATTTATTCAACAATAATGAAAATAAGGTAGTAAAATGTGTTTCGATATTTTGGTTATTTTTAGGATACCGTGTCTTTTTAACGAAGAGGCAAAACAGTTTGCTCTCTCTGTAAACATAGACACTCATTTTAACATAACAATAGTGCAGGGATCAGAAGGTTATAAATTTGAATTTTGATTTCACCTAACGTTGTTTTGAGCAATGATGGATCTCTCTCTCTCTCTCTCTCTCTCTCTCTCTTTGTCTTTTAATTAAACTTAAAAATCATTGTCATAGAATGGTTTGGAAGTAAACAATGAGATATTCAGTATGGCATTCATCATCCAAACATTATTCAAAATGAGCTTTCCTATTCTCGATAGGTCATTATGTAAATCGCAAATAATTTTAATGCAGTTTATTACATTATAATTAATTTTTTAAAACTTTAGCGTTATATATTTAGAAGTTTTAATTTGAGAATACTACGTTAAACAGAGTTTATTCCAATAAGCAGTAGTAAGTTTGTAATTGGTTAGAACCTCACTGAAGGAAAAAATCCATAACGTACGCAAATTACTTTTACTGTGTAAGAAATTTATTGAATGATAAAAGGAGATTATGATTGTAATCGTATGAAGAAAATTCTGTTCACAGTTTTGATTGAATACTTGATACTATGGAATTTCTGACTTTTCAAATTTTTCTTTTGATCTTAAAGGAACAGATGGCTTCTATGGAATTACTAGTTCCTAAGATTTTTAAAAATATTTTTTCACCTATTTTAATGATTCGTTTGTGAGTTTTCTGGTCTTTAAAAACATTTAAAATATTTTTAAAAATCTTAGGAACTAGTAATTCCATAGAAGCCATCATTATTTTTTGCTCTTTCAGATGCGCTTTAATGCTTAAAATAGATCAAATAGTAAAGATTTGAGAAAGGAAGTCGAAATTCCATAGGATTAACATTAAGCTGACGAAAGTAAAATGGCCGGTAGACGGGAGTTTTAACGTCGCACTGAATAGCAACACGAGGGATATTTGCATCGGACCGAGTTTCATTTTGAATCTCGATCAATTGAATAGAATTTTTTTTTCTCAAACAAGGGATTATTTTTGTTTTAAGAGTTAAAAATAAGTTTACATAAGTTACATGTTAAATCACCGATATTTTAACAGAAATAAATTCCATAAGTTTTAACACACAATTCCACAACTAATTTTATGTATGACATGTAATGAAAAGTGAAACTTATTACTTAATTTCAATAACAAAATAAAAATTTATTCTATATATAGTTGTTTCCATATTTAATTTATCATTAACAGAAAAAAAACTGTCTAACATAGCAAAACAAGAAATCTATCATTAAATAAATCATGAATAACACGCGTAAAATTTGTTAGGTTCCTAATTGCGATTGTTTATTTAACATAGCACTAACAAGCAAACGCAAAGGCTGCTGGTGATTTGATATCATAATTTTGAGTTTATCTGGGCGCGACGAAGATAACACCTGAACTTGCAATCGCTTCCGCATCATGCTAATGGGAAGATCTGATACCTCGTGACCAGATTTAGCGTATATCACCTTCTCCACGGGGGGCTCTCCGAGTCCACGACTCGATGAAAAACAACACCCGCCGCGAATCCGCGACTTTAACCACCAGGCTATCAAGCCATTGAAATAAGAAGATCAGTGTTGAACAGATCAGCTGTATGATGATATAAAAAAAGGAAAGTGGTGAATTATTGAGTGCACTATATATAGTTATATATAGGTGAAAGCCGTGTGAAAATGATATTCTTAGAAGAGAAATTTTCCTTTCAGAAATCATGAAAGTATATTGAAATCGAATGTAATTTTAGCCCTCAATATTTCCTGTTATTAAAATAAGTAGAATTCCTAATTATAATATCTAGTGCAGGATGCCATTAGGTGAATATTCTGACATTTTTAATGTAATTGGATTTTCCTTTTGATCATTCTAAAACAGAATAAAATTGTTACAGATTTGCTGACGGATATTCACACGCTTCCAACTTAGTGTAAATAAAGACATCATGTTACAAATAACACTTATTATACTTTTCTAAAAAACAGTTTTAAGATTAAAACATGAGAGGATAGGTAACACTTTTATAAATAATATTTGTAGCTTTATTTTATACAACTTATAACTACGTATTTTTTTGTTACACTGTTATGTAAAACACGTAAACGTATTTTTACGTATTTCCCTTAACTAACATCTGCTTAGTTTCGATTTTTATTTAACTTCTAGCTTCTTTCCAATAAAATGTAACGCGATTAGGGAAATTAGATGAAGATTAGAAGTGTGGAAGTGAATAGGATTTTTAAGAAAATTCGCATATAACCGATGAAGAATTTGATATACGTTAATAATGTGGACGGTTATTGGGTAATAGTTTGCCCGTAATTTAACAGATAAAACCGACGGTGATCTCAAATCTTCTAGATTGATTCCAAAGTGGGAGGGGGGATGAAGAATCACTCTTTCCAATATTTTTAAATTAAACTCGATTGAACCCATACGAATTGGTAAGCAAAAATTTTACTTAAACTAGATTTCGGGGTCAAGGATCTTGTAAACAGAGAAAGAGCAGAATACGTTTCATTAATTATCCATAATATTCATAAATAAAAAAATGACTGCATTTAATCCGGTTTTGTTTCTTTCATTGAGTCGATTTTGAATGTGTGATTTCTTCCATTATTTATTATGTGAACATTCAATTTGTAGGAAACAGCTTAAAATTGTTATATGTTTTCATCCTAAAAAGTCTTGCATATTTATAATACCGGAAATAATATCTTTCATATATTATTCCAGTATTCAGAGTTTATTGACCTAAATATATCTTATTGTTGAAATAATAAGATATATTTTAGATTCATCGTTAATTGAATTACTCACTCACAATTTGGTATTTGGCAGCAACATCTCCAATGAGCCTCATGTGGTATTAATTATTTGTTACAAACATTTGGCATAATTTATCGTCTGCAAATGTATTTTGCTGTTAGCGAAGAGTCTGTGAGTGTTATATCTTTTTTTTTAATTACTCGAATAGTTAAAGTGACTCAAAAAAAGATTTGACAAGATTAGTTAATTCACTAGAAAGTGAGTTTTCTTCTTATTTAGTTTTAAAGTTGTATTTTATTATTCAATGTGTTTAGATAAAAGTCAAGCAGCAAACTCATATTTTTTATTTATATCTTGTATTCTTGTTATTAATTACAAAATATTCTCGAAACCTTTGAGAATTGAACTCAAATTCCTCAAATGCTTGGGCAACAAAGTACATTTCTATCAGTTTCAAAAAAAGAAGATTTGTCTTAAAATCTTCAAACCTCTGATAAAATGATAACAAATACCTATCATATGATCCTCGTAAAACATTTAACTAAAATAGGTACAAATTAATCAAGTCAACAATTTAAATGCGTTTGGCATCTTGACTGATTTTAGTCCTGTAAATACATTGAAAACGATACCATATTATGTTATATAATATGCCAAAAAAAAAACTGAGGCTTATCAAGTACAAAATACACATTGCTACTTAAAACAATTAAACATTGAAAAAATTCCAAAGCCATAAATGGCCAACCTGAGTTCTGGTGACATAAATCCGATAGAACATGTATATTGTTGGATATGACCAATAACTCATTGAAAGAAATTCGGATTATTTATCTCTCACATATTAGAGCAGATGATTGAAAACTATAAGGAAAACAAATACAAGCAAGTTGGTTGACTCATCGCGCTCAATATATCATTCTCAAGGAAACAATTTAGCAAGATGCTGAAAATAATATAGGATCATTGGAAACAACAATCTTACGTTTAATTTCGTATATTTATGTGGATTTAATGTTCTCAAAAGCCGTTTCGAAAACGAAACGTTTCATTAACCTTCTCTTTCTATCATCTAAACTCTTATTCAATCACAAGATTTAAAATTTATAGTATCCCTTCTTATTAACATACTTTTAAATTCAAGTGTAAATGGTCAATTTCTGTCTTTCAAAATGTAATTTTAGATCCTCTCAATATCCCTTGAGATACCCCCACAGTTTAATGTCTTACCAGTGAGTACTAATAACTTTGCAATTATCAAAGAACGTACTAGTGGAATACGATGCGAGGTTCTTGAATCCTCATCGAGAGGCTGAGTTCTCTCATTCTCATCAAATCCAGCAGCAAGCACACCTAAACATTTCCAAGGACATCGCACTAACACCTTCTTATTATTATCATTACTCACTAATCCCCAATTCAGATTCATGTTGTTTTCTTGATATGATCAGCTATACCAAATTTAATTTTACTTCCTAGAATCTTCTACTTACTTACAATGGCATTACATTTTGATTTTCAGGTGCTGGAAACTTAAATATAAAATCAGAAAGAAACTGGTGATGCTGGGGACAATGGAAAACGAGAATGGAACTGAAGTTGCAATTTGATCCCCTTTATAACTTGAATCTTTTATTCTAATCATTAAAAATAATTTTGTTTTCTTTGAAATTCCTTTCTATGTAAACAGTTATATAGTTCAAAAATAATTTTAACTAGTTTAGGACAGTGAATTTTATAGTTAAAACTGAATTTCATTCAGAAATATCCAGATCACATTGTCTTCTGCAATTAATTTCATTGAAGATAGCGGCCAGAAAGTGAACTGGCTGAACGTACAGAGAACATTTCGCACATAAATCAAGCATAATGAAATCACGATTCATGACATTTCAACGCACAACGTTCTCTGCATTGAGAAAGTTCGAAAGGAAAACACTCTGGAACAGAAAAAACGCGTTTCTTCCTGAGTTGGAGAAAGCAAATGTTTTTTTTTTGAAGAAATAGATACGACTTTTTTTGAAATACAGGCGAATCATAATAAACCATCATTTAAAAATTTATATACACTGTTTAGGCCAAATTTATCCATTTCCTTTTTTCTAGCTAAACTTGATCCAAGAGCTTTTTAGCTTTACAAGCTTCATTCTACCTAAAGTATATCTCTTCTTCAAAAAAAAAGTAAAAACAAAATGACATTTCAGCTCTCGAATGTAAAGAGTTCTAAAAAATAAAATCAGTATTTCCTCAGGTCCCAAAAAATCCTTCCAACTGTACTGACAAAGTCCATGGTTAGATGCTAAATGCATACAGGCCAGATAAAAGATGTTTCGTATGAACAAACGTATTAGCAATTCTTTACATTTATTTCACAAGAATTTTTTTCCGATTTATTTTTAAACACATCTAACTTACTGACAAAAAACTCTGGTTTTTTCAGGATTATAATGTACCATCACCTAAAAACCTGATATCAAGCAGTCATATATATATATATATAGTTCAGCACTTTTTTATCCCCAACATTAATCTTCACCTGAAGAAAAACTGGGCAAACGCAGATAACACCGGCCAAACTCAAGGGCGACATAATGTAACAACTGATATTCTTGAAGTTGAAAACGCCCAACTGTCTCTTAAAAAAAATGATTCAAGATCACAGAGTTCTCTTGCAGCAACGTTGAAAACCGCCTGCAGAATCACCAAAGGATAACCATTGAACAATCAATCCAATGCAATCAGAGCACTTTGCCAACTAACGGTGGATAAATGAAAATGACTACTCAAACAACAATCTTTAGTGCACCTTTCGTACAACAAAACACAAAAAAAGATATGTTGTTTCAATATTTACCTGATATAATCAATTTATTGAAATAAATTTAAATCTATTGAAAGGATTTGTTGAATTGTTACAAAACGAATTTATGTAAATATATGTAAATTCTATTGTGCTACTTTTGTTATGCACTTCTAAGCACTATTTCCTTCTAAGTAATACAGCACTAACTAGCCTCTGGCCAAGAAGGATTTTTTTCAACCGTAAAAAACTTTCTACAGTGTCAATTTTTTTTTATGGCACATTTAGTCCAATCATTTCAAATAGCAAAGATTCTCAACCAAATAATTTTACAAAGGTTTTAAACCCAATCTGATTTCATGAAAATACGAACCTTTTAATATGAACCATCAATCGATAAAATAACAACTCATAATCAATACAAACAAAATTGATGTCAAATTCCATAAAACTCTTAATTAGCTGAAATGGAAACATGTGACTGTAATCATGACATCATTTTTTACCTTCAAAAAAACGTGTTTAAAACAAAGCCCGCACAAAAGGGAAAAATGTCATGACTTAACAATCGTTTCAGAAACAACAGCTTTAAACAATCTCGAACGCGAAACTCCATAATTGGCGCAACACCGCATTAATACGCAATACAATGCCAGGTATTAAATACAGCCAATCAAGCCGATCTTCGGCCTCAGGACCATAAATCGAAGCGTCATCCATCAGGCGACAAAGTTCTTAACTGACATACATCAGGTATCGCAACATCTAATCATAAAAACTGATTACGCCACATAAATCCTGATTTATTTTATTATTCTTGATTTTTTCATAGTTGCTATCAGATTGATAGATTTCTCCCAGCATTTCTTGATCTTAGATGGCCGTCACATAGAACTCAGAAGAGTGTTTTATCTTCTCCATACTGTAAATTTCAATCTACGGGTCATACCAAAAAAATCGATATCAATAGATATAATTAATGATATTATACACACAAGGATCAGTTACTATGCAGAATAAACTTTAACGAGATATCCTGGTCACTTCTTAGTAATAAATCTTAACTATACCTATTGTCACCAGGAACAAAAATTTTAAAAGACTAACAATATTTACTGACACTAGAAACTGCTCACAAACATCCTAACTATGGTTCAGAGAACCTTCTGCACTGCTATTTATCTGGGACCTTCGAAGCAGCGTTAGAGGTGAAGAGCTCATGGGATGTAGAAAAATTCATGCTAAAGTTGACTCCCTTTATACTTCTCAAATTACTTTTTATGATACAAGAACATTTTTTGAAAGAAAATCTTCCAATCTGCTGAAAAACACGAGTGCAGATATTTAAAGAAGATATAACGTCAAAAAATAACATTGGTGTAAATTATCTGGCATTTTCAGAATAAGGGTATTACAAAAATTGTTGTTTATATTTCGTCGGTTCCCCCATATGCACATGACAAACAGCAAACATTTTGTCTCTAAAATATTAAGAATATCTTAATTCATTTTGTTACAAACATAGATTGTGTAATATAATCTACTAAATTCCAAAGAAAAAAACAAAAGCTTACGAGTATTATTAGGCCGAAGGTAATTTGGTTATTCCAATGTATAATCCAAATAGAAAATTGAATAATAGCTCTATATATATATTATGAACACACACATTTATGTTTATGACAAGAATGGCTGAAATATTTAGCACAGGACAAAGTTAAATTAATATCCTGAATTATAAGGTCTGGCAGCCTTCAAAAGGAAATCGATCTTCGTTCTGATTAATAGAGAAGAATAAGTTATTTATTTACAAAAATAAATTTGCATCGCCTTCTGGTTGTTGCTAATTTACAAGAACCCTAAAAAACAAAGAGTTTCGTCATGTTTTGATCCCATGTTCCATTTAAGTTTTGCCGAATGCATTATAAAAATTTACTTTAAGGAAATTAGAACCATATAAACGAAAAATTTTTACACATATTAAAAAAATATTATAACTGGATACTGATGACTTTATAGAATTCATTTTATGAAATAATATTTTTTTCTTGCTATTACTTGATGGGATTTATTGTTCTGAAGAAGGTTACAATTGACCTCTCACAAAGTGAAATATTATCGATACAAATAATAAAATAACCATTTTACGCGCGTAGTTATTTTGCTATTGACATAAATTTTCACATTATGTTGTTCAATATACAATTTTTTCTCGTAATATTAAGATTGAAGCAAAACATTTAAACCATGTAAGCTTGCAGGTTCTAAATAATATTAAAATACTTATGTGGAATCAATGATAACTTATGAGCAAATATTTTAAAGACATTTAATAGAAAAGGGCTTATATGCACCATACAAGAACACACATTAAAACACACATATTTCAGAAAAAACTTAAAAAAATAATTCAACTTTTAAAAAAATATTTATTAAAACTTAAACTTTTTCAAATTTTTTTTCAATATTTTTTAATTTCTTACTTTTCCAAATTTTTTAAAAAATCTTTACACAATATATTTTCCTCATATAAGCGTACTTCTCACAATATTATGCATGAATTTGATATTAACTTTATTTAAATCTTATAATGTTTTTCCTCTCTCCATACACTATGAAAACAGCAAAAAAAATAGCTTTCACCCATTTCTTCGTGGATTTTAAATAATAAACATATTATGTAAAACCTTGCCCTCCATGAACATTCTATTAAGCATATTATATAAAATACCAATTTAGGAATTTCAGGTTTTATAGTTGTTTACATAAAAGCCTTAGTGTTTCTTGTACCTGACCTTCACGAAAGAGTAATTACTGGTTTTATTAACGTCGCAACCAAAGGAAGACGAGTGACCTGACTGCTATTGGCTGACTTGGAATTTTGATCGGGTCAAGACGAGGACAAATACCTGAGTGGGAACCTCTCCTAAATTTCATACCACGCCTTCGGGAGGACTTTGAGCCTCAATAGATTAACGTGTATCAGTTCCTGGCTACACGGTGGTCTTCTGTGCTGGTAAATTAATATGTCTGTCGAAACCCACTGTCAGCGAGTCAGCAACGAGTCCGCTAGACTACTGTGACACAATGTGAAAACTAAAAGGTGAAGAAGAAGCAGTTTTAAAGTTTCATAGTCAATAAAATAATGAAAAATTAAATGTGATATTCATTCTATATATATATTATACTGATTGTATAAAGTATTTTAAAAGGTAACCATCCTAAATTATTATACATTAGAAAGTAAGGGTTAAAGAATGGAAAAGAAAGTTAACAATATATATCAAATCCATTAGCAAACAGTTACTGACTTATAAAGTCGCTCTGAGTTTATATCGTAACCCTCTAACTTCGACCTTAAAAAAAGCCATTGTAAAACGATTTAAATCGGCAAGCGCCTCTTTTTAACAATATGCATTCTTCGTCGGTTTTTTTTCAAATGCACTTTTTTGAAGGATTTCAGACCCCATCGCTAATCTTTTTTTTTTTTTTGTTTTTTTTTTTGATACCTCCTGCAGTCCCGCCATGCAGCTATTGTTTTTTATTGTTGATTGAAGAAACTCACTTGTCCACCATTTGCAAATTTTCTAAAGATTTCGTTCAACATCAAGTTTACAAACTGCATCGCAAATTGCAATTGGTAATTGATGTTGTGTCGTTGACATTTCTTTGGAGTATTTGTTCGAAATAATGCCATGAAGAGTATATAAGCATTTTGTGAATTGAACATACATGTATCTTTCATGGAACTCATTTAACACTTAGCCGTTGATAATTTGCTAATATTTCAAATGCCTCTTTTAAGAGTGTTTTCATGCTTCGTGTGGACCTGGTTTATCACCAAGAGTTGCAAAAGCAGTCTGATAAAAAAATACTGCAGTTTCCAGCTATAATAAGCTTTCATTTTATCAGCAATGAAACACGTTGTATAAATTTTAGTTTTCCTTCTATATCATGTTTAATTACGCTAACAGCATTTTGATAATAACACATGTTAAGTTTTTTTAATCATTTATCCTTAAACTACAATGATTTTCTTCCCAAGAAAGCTTAGCCTCCTATTCCTTTATAGCCTCAAGCTGTCCCCAGCTTGGTTACTTGATGAATTCTTCTTTAATTTCCCAACCTGATACAAACTCCTTAAATTTAAACATTGGTGGTATGTTTTTTTATTACCATCTGACAAGAGGTTCATGTACCAAAAAATCAATATCCTCAAATTCTACCATAATTTCAAAGTAACCTCTGTTCTATAACAGAAGAGGTGTTAGCCGTGTTTGCAGAACAGAAGACAAAATTACCTTCGCTACCATGCAGTGCACTATATCCGCTGAACTTTCTCCCAAGTCAGATTTTACATATTGACATTCGATGAATCGTTGTTTGACTAAATCTCGTAAACTATAAAAGTCAACAATACAACTCATCTGCTTGTGATGAATATCTCCTCGACCAAATTCTATCAAAAGAAGCTCATATCTCAGTAAATATCGTTAATCAGATATGCATTTTTCACCTGGATTGAATATCATCTCAAGCTTTTTTTTCTGTAGAATTAAATGACTTATACAGTATTTTCTTATACGACCTGAAGTTCTACTTGAGGGCATATCCATATTCATCAATGGAAATCTTTCTATGGCTAAACTTTTCCAATACTCAAAAAAATGACTGAATTATGCATGTTTACGTCGAATTTTGGCTTTCGTTACTTTATATATCAACGTAAATTAATCACACAAATTAATTAACTCACAAATTAATTAACTCACAAGAAGAACATACAACATATATTTTTTCATCCAAGTTTTTTCTTCTAATTCAATATGTAATTCAATGCGATTAGCAAATGTCACGCTTATAATTTTTTTTTTAAAAGTCCTTAAAATGCATTTGCATGTTAAAATATTGAGGAATTTCAGAATATTCAACATAGTTAATAATTTTCATCATATTGACAAGTCTCTAAACAGTATCTCTGTTTTGATTTTTTATAACTTTGATGAAATAAATGCAACTCCAGTTTCTGTACTATCGCTTTCAGCTTTATTAACCAGCACACGGACACGTTTTCTTCATGGCAATACGACGAATAAAATTTAGACTTTAATATACCAAAAAAAATAGGATAAATATTGATAACATTTTGTAATAATAAATTAATTGATTCCTTGACAAAAAAAGCCGGTTATTCACTCTAAAAATTAGCTTAGTTATGAAAGAAACGCTAAGCACAACGGAATAACATTTATCCTCTCTTTGCGAATTAAAATAAATTGATCAATTTATCGCTAAAGTAATGTAAGCCAATAACTGCTCACAAAATAATAAATACAAAGCGAGATGTTTAGGCTTCAAGATAGAATGTGACATCCAAGTTCTAGTTTTTCGTCTTCGAGCATAGTTAAAATATATATATATATCTCCATATAATGCAATAGACTACCTCAAATTTTAGTGAGCTTATACACCATAAAATATGAACAGTAAAATTGCTTTCGGTTTGATCATTTTAGGGTATGTCCCTTTTATTAATTTCGAAAAAAAAAAATCCTAAAATCACACTCAATTACCTGATGTAATACATTATGAAAATTCTACTTGTTAGTTTGTATATGAGTATATATAAACTGAGTATTAATCTCCTTCATCTCTTATCCAAATTTTTTTTAAATTTATAACACTCTTTTTCTCATTATTTAAATCTCGGACAACGTAAATTTAATTAAAAGTCCATATAGATTCCAATTCCACATTGCAGGAGATGCCGTGAAAGGACAAGTATAATTTTAGGTTTCTTCACAGATTTGTAGTTGCCGGGGTAGCCTCAGTGGTCATGCGGCTTTCGATTTCGGTGCTGGCTGTTTGTTGAGCCGGTTCGATCTCTTGGCCACCAAACGCACAGAAAGCTCGGGGCTGATGTAGCCGTTAAATCTCTGTCAAAGTCCTCCAGTGCGCATGGTGAAGTTAGGGAGAAGCTCGTCAGCTTGACCTTACTTAAACATTCGAGGTCTGTCGCCAATAGCCTTGTGTTGTTTCCTAGATTGTGTGTGTTGTTCATCCAAAAATAACTCTCCACGCGCCCAAATCCCAGCGAAATAAATATTAAGTGTTTGATTTGCCGTTCCACCCAAAACCCAACCTTGTTTAATTAGAATTAATAACCACTTTTAAATTGTAAACAAATCAATAAATAACAATTCTCACACCACTACTAACAGACATATACATCGGCTTCTCGTATCATCTACTCCTTTATCGTTTCCAATTATATTTCGCTTATATATCACTCATTCTAATTCAACTAATACGATTGCTATCTTCATCTAATCTGCCAAATCATATTTTATTTTATTGAAAGTGGAATTAAAGTTAACTCTTTTGGCTTTTTTGTGATTAGAATTTTATTCAATTCAAATTCTAAAAACTGCCAAAGTTAGTGAAGAGAAAGTAAGTGAGTAGCTTAGTCACAAAAATAATAGCACTTCTATTTCCTAATCTTATTATCAATGTCATAGAAGCATCAATAAATCAATTCCATAAATTTCTAAACTTGAGTCTTCCAATATGTTATTTTAATTTATTATCAAACGTCTTTTAATTTAAACTATTACTCTATTCCAAACTGTGTTATATCGATAATTTATAATGCGTCTGCATTTGAATTGTTAGTAATGAGAAATGTTCAGTTAAAACAGCTGAGATTTGTCGTATTACAATAAACCTCAGCCGTAGAGGATTGTTGTACAAACTTTGGATAAAGTTGATTATTAGATAATACAAAAGTTGTTCTCAGATTACGAGCCTAAAAGAATGCGATTAAACAGTTTATATAGTTTATGTCAAAAAGAGTTCAGATGCTGCGTATATCGATTTATAACATTTCAGGGGATTGTTAAACAGAAAATCTCTGCTTTGCTTTGCGCCTCTAATAGTCCTAATTATATATTGTTCCATAAGCGCTACTGATTGTAAATTTTCTGACTTTTTCTATTATCGGTAATTCGGTAAGACTTTCAAACAAAATCTGTAAATTACTGAGACTCTTCAAACCGTGAATGTAAAATAAACGTTCATATCAATAAAACATTTTATTTGATTCTTGCATTCTTTGACAATAATATATGGAAATACATCGTATTGGGAACATAAACAAAACAAATAAAATTCCTCAATTTTCTAACAATTTATAATACTTACATTTGAACAGCTATTCCCAATGAAAAATGTAGCAGTGGCTGCCTAATGGTAATGGTGACGAACGTTGATTCTGCCGAGACGGGGGTTCGAATCCTAATACCACTAAAGATATGCCGTGTAGTCTTTCAGCTTCACAAGGTTCTCTTGTTGGCATTGTGAGGAAATTCGGAGATGGAGATACCAACTCAGGTGTCCTCCACGTCACTTGATCAAAATTCAGATTTACGAGGTCCATCACCAATAACCCTCGAATTGCTTCTAATTAAAATGCTAATGAGTAATAAATCAATAAAATTCCCAATTAAAATAGTAATAAATATATAATTAAATACGTGATCTATTCGATAACTAAGCGTATAAAAATATTAATACTTTTATCTCCTAAATTATGATACCATTTTTTGAACAAAATATTCTTGATTCAGTTCGTTTCTTCCATATTCCACACTTATTGGTTAATAATTATTAAGCAAACGTACATTATTAGAATATATTTCTTATTTACATTTTCATGTTGAAAATTCTTCAGTTCTTTTTCAATGATTTTATTTAATTTCTTCGTCTTTTTTTTTTTTTTTTATCAATGACAGGTTATAATGTTGTACTTCTTTTTTTTTATTTGATTCAAAAATTAAGTTAATGTTTTATGGATGACTTAATTGCAGAAATCTTAGAAAAATTGCACAATAAGCATTTTTTTAATGGTAGAGAAGGAGTCACCATCATTTCTTACTAACTGAAATATTGGTAAAAGCAATGTAGAATTATTGGCAACAATTTAAGACTAAGATTTTTAATTTACTGGTATTGTAATACTTAGTTTGTACAAAAAGTTTTAAATTTATATACCAAACATGTTCATACATAATAAAAATTATTATATTTGTTCCACACATTTTGTTAGAAATTTCAATTTATCATTACTTTTTAGGGGGGGAAATCGTTTGGTAGTGTTGCAACGAGTTTTTATTATGCTTCTCCCATCAATTAACACTTTAGGAATTTAATATTGCATAATTCGAAATGAAATTTTCTCGTAGTGACTACAACACGACTTATGTAGATTAGAATACAATTATTGAAGTGTAGTGAACTGCACTGAAGAGATACCTTTTTAGCAATGAATAATTTAAACTGTGATTGGTGGTAGAGAGAGAGAGAGTGAGCAAAAGTTATCAACAAAGACATCGGAATTGTGTAAGGGTTCAGAAAAAAGATACACGATTAAAGATAATGAAGATTTGCTAAAGATCAGAGAGACTGACCCTCATTTAAAGTTTTTTTAAGGACTCGACCTAATTGGTAAATATCAATAAGATGCCTTTAAGGCAATTAGCGTATCTTCCCTTAACTAACATCTAGGATTTCTTTCTGACCTTATATTTAAACTTCCAGCTGCTTTCCAACCAAATGAAACATAGCTATGCAAATTAGGTAAACTTTAGAAATTTAGTGAATAGATATAAGTCAGTAGAAAAAAAGGAAAGAGAATTGAATTTTAAATAGAAACATTAAAGTAATGGTAAACAATTGCAGAAGATGAAAGATAGAAAAAATGAGAATAGTTTGCGGAAGTTACTTGTGGATAGGTGTGATCCATAGGAACGAACTCGGCGCTGTCTGTTCGAAGTTTCTCCATTGTAGATCAATTTAATCACATCTCCAGAAAAGCGTATTTTCTTGTATTTTGTAGAAGTTGTGTCATTATCTGAGTGATGGACAGTGAAAACTAATAAAGAGCATTTTCCTTTTTAAAAAATCCTAAATAAGGCTATGGAAAGTAATTGACCACATTCTTTAATTGCTTTTTTTTAACTATTTTAAATACTTTTATCTATATCTGGTATTAAGTTTAAAGTTAGATTTATAATTAGATTATTATTTAAGATAGCAAAAGTGTTGGGTGATAAAGATACGCTATAGCCTTGTCATAAATTTAATTTTTAGATTCAGATGTAGGCAATAATTTAATCCACATGTTTGGTTATAAATATCTTGAGATTTCCAGTAGAGATTATTCCTACAGGTCCCGAATGCTAGAATAAGCTGATTTAGCAGATTCTACGAGAACGGGATTGCATAAATAAACGGATAAATTGCAATGGTATCAAAAAAAAAAAAGAATATATATATATATATATATATATGTATATATAATGATGCGCAAAAATTAAAGACGAAATGTGTTTTTCATTATAACGTTGCGCAAAAGCTTCCTAAAACAACATAAATAATACCCTAAAATGTACGAACAGGAGTAATGCAAGCAAAACTTACCAAAAAAAGAAATTAAAAGGAATGAAAATGAACTTGTTGAAAAAGTAGTTTAGAGCACAATGCGATTGAAGACCGAAATTTACTTAAAACAGGTGTCCAGGCTTTAATAGGGGATATGATCTCCCCTGACTGCTTTGCAGGTTTCGCATCGTCTGGCAATGCTGAGGTTGTCAAGGAGTTGTTGAGGTATTGCAGCCCACTCATCTTGTACAGGCAAACGGAGCGCTAGAATCCTCATTAAAGGTAAGTTACGCGCTGCCGATCGTTTCCCTAAAAAGTCTCTACATGCTTGATGGGATTTAGATCCGGAGACCTTGGTGGCCATTCCATGGGCTCAATATTCTCTCTGTCCAGTAGCTCTTCGATAGCTACTGTGTGATGGGCCAGCGCATTGTCGTCCATGAAAAAGAATTGCAGACCCATAGCTCTTCAAAAAAGGCGCACATACGGAAGGAGAATCTTGTTATAATAGCGAAATCCGGTGGCTAAACCGCCTTCAAAGATACGAAGGTCGGTATGGCAACCACGCATGATGCCTCCCCAAAGAGAACGCCGTAAACTCTAGATTGATACCTTTGAATAATGTTGAAAGGGTTATTGTGGATTCCCCACTCCCTCCAGATGTGTATGTATCCAGAATCGCTACTCAGACTACACCTGTTCTCTTCCGTAAAAAGTACTCAACCCCATACTTGGCTACGGTAAGACGGGATATCTGTCGCCCAATCGTCTGTGACGTGTGTCTAGCAATTTCATCCGCTGACTGACACCTGTTCCTTTTGGCCTGTAGGACAATATATCGGTCTTCCGCTGACGGGGTTGCTAGTGGACGACCACTGCTGAACCGTCGGACAGCTGTTTCTGTAGTTGGAAATTCACTCCAAAGTCCTGAAACTATGTTGTGAGTAATGGCGAACTTCGCAGTAATACTTCTATCTTTTGTATCTTCCCAATGATTCGATTTCGTGTAAAATCCTCCAAATAACGACTTATAGAATGATTGTTAGACATTTCACACATAGGAAGCAACTCGTCTTTTAAACTGATACACAACGTGCAATCGCTTCCTTAGAAATGCTGAACATACACCGCCGAAGAGCTTTATCCCGCTCCGTCACTTCCGCATTACGTCAAGCTTCATATCTGCGCATGTGCTACCGTGCCTTACACTGGTTAATCTTCTGATTGGTCTTTCAGTCCGCTTTGGCTCTTCATTCTGCGTTCATATGTTAAATTATAGACTTCATCCTTAATTTATGTACACCAGAGTATATAATCGTTTTTTTTTTTCTTTTTGTTATCAAAAATTTGCATTGTTTTTGTTCGTTATTAGATTTTATGTTTGTAATGTAACAGAAAGTCTGTGATGGAATTAATAATGCAATAATGTAAGTGTAAATAATTATTTTATTTTAGAATTTCAAATATATATTCACGACACAATCATCTTACGGGTAATAGTATTATCACATAAAATAAAACTTGTTGGAATCCTATAATTAATAACGTTATTGTGAGGAGATCAAGTTCAGAAACAACCTTGCTTCGGTAATTTAACACTCAGCTACCTACGATATAAAGAGAATTCAATATGTCTCACTATATTTTTATTTCTTTTATATCGTAATATGTCAACGCTATCTTTTCTACAAAAAAAAATCTTAAAATTGAATTTAAATTGTAGAGAATGCATGATAGAGTATTTAGTAATCACAAACATTTCTGTGGAAAATTTGAATAATAATTATTTTTAAAGAGTTAGCGCCTTCAGTGTCAAATCTTTTCTTTACAAATCTTTGAATAGAACAATTGATTTCAGTTTTAATTTATCTGTTTCTGACTTTTAATGTTTTCAAATAGTTTTTAATACCCTGTTATTTTTTCCTTCAATTTTCAATATAATTTTTTTATTTATATAGTCACAAATTACGTAGTCAAATGAAGAGATATTCAGTCACAGATGAAATTAATGAATTTATTTTATTCAGATCTCTGAATAAACAATATTTAATTTTAACCTACTTTATATGTGGTAAATAATCCCTTGCGCTTCTGATTTAACGTTTATTATTATACATTAAAATTTCTCTCTATAATCCGTTGAGATTCGAGACCTTATAAGAACTAAAATAGTGGGTTCGAGTACCTAACCCATTTAAATACATCTAAAATTACGTCAAAAGCTATTTACTCTCCGTACATCCACAATACCGATGTTTCTAATTTCCTCTCATTTTCTTCATAAAGCACTAAACTACCGATCTCATTATTAAATTATTTGCTGCTTATCCATGCATCTCTTCAATTTTATTCATTGCATTTTATGAACTCTAATCTAATCTATATATATATATCATTCTTCATAAGTCGGAATTTTCAATTCAAACAAATTCAATTAAAGTCTTCAAAGTGTTAGTTGAACTGGAAACACAATAAAATCCGAATAATAAGCTATGTATTTTGCTTTATTCAAATATGACATCATTACAGCGAATAAACAAACAATTGAATTTTTATTTCACAATCTAGAGTAATCAAGCAAATTTGTGATGTTTAGAAAGCACTACACATTAAATGATTATTTTAATTAATTGGTCACGCTGAGAGTTTCCAAAGATTAAACTTTTTGAAGCGTATTGAGTTATGATTAAAGAGTCAGTGTGTATAACGCACATTTCCCTTTAATTAACCTTTAAAGCTGCTTTATGTTTGATATGAGAACCTCACCTTGTGAAAAAACCGTAAATGGGCCTGAGTGTTTGAGCATAAATGTAATCAAAAGTAAGGAGTCGATCTTAAGATGAGGATAGAGAAATTAATGGGAGGTATAAGAAAGTCACAGTGGTTGGAGCTATTGTAAGACGTTATTCTGAATCCGTCTGTTTGAATTAGATCCCGCAGAAATAAACCTGAATCAGATCCAGTTATTAGAGTTCTACTGATATAAGTCTGTAAGATGAATAAATATTTAACATTATTAAAATTATTTTTTAAAAAACTAGTACAGCTGATTGCTTCACATTTTTAATTTGTTTTGATATTGTTTATTCAAAGATTGAATAAACTTGGTTACTGATTTTGACTTATCGTTACTGAGTTAAAAATGTCTCTCAAAACAAATGACGTTATTTCGTAAAAAGTTCCTTAAATTCCTTAAGGTAACTGAGATACCTTTTACAAGAAAAATAAGCCAATTTTGTTTAGCTTAGTTTATAATAATCATTTTTTTTTTAAATTGATATCAGTGTAAGTCGTATTGTAACATTGAGATACATTAGGTATCTTTTTATGTAAAGAAATTCCCATTTATAAGTATAAATATATATGATCAATTAATAATCAATAGCTATATTTATATTTCTAAATTATTCACACACCTTGATTCAAATTTCTCTCAACTGTTATATATTGTTGTACAAAACCTAAGCTAGTAAGTGTTTATTAGAAAAAAAATTATATTTGGATTAGAAAATATAGCCTTATTTTATAATGTGAAAAATATCGGATCTATGAAAGAAGATGATTTTGTAGAAAATTTACCGGAATCTCAAAAAATCACCTTTTGAGAAAAACGTATATAAAGGTATTTTATTCCATGAGGAGTCTTGTCTATTACTAATTTTAAAATTCAATTCTTTTTATCAAATTCTCATAAACAGCATATCTGCAAAATAGAGAAATGAAATCCTTTTTAGGAACATAATTAAGAAAATTCAAAACTCGAAGCATTATAGTTCATAGTGGCCTTAAAAGTAATAAATATAGAATTTCACAATATAAAGCTCAACGTGGTTTTATTGTTTATAAAATCGTGAACGTTGTGTATGGGTAACAGCGTGGACAGAAAAATTTCTGACAATTCTTTGTGTGACGCCCCCGCTTCGCGACATAGGATCTGATTCATCGAAGCTCCTTGATGTGAATCAATCAATAAGATAATCAGGAATGTATAACTGGTATTAATTTTTATTCATTTTAATTACCCAATAAACCAACTATTGCTTTGAACGGGAAACGGTAACTAACTCGCATCCGAAACCAAAGATTAAAATTATAATATTCTCTTTATCTCGATAACAGCAAACAGTAACCAATATAATAATCTAATAAATATATAAACTGGGTCCAAGTCCAATATCGATATTCGGAGATCCCTTATTATTCTCGCGCCAAATTTATGTGTACACTTCTCTTGCTAACCTTCCATTTCCTCTTAGTAGTTTAACACGTTCAATATTTGTCTATTTTTCCTCATTAATTCACTATACTTCTAAGATACATATGTATATGTTGGAAAAACACGGAATTACTTTCTTTTCTTCGTTATAACTTTCTTTCTTTTTATCAACATTTTAATTTTTACATCCATCTAAAATGACCATCCATCTTGAATACACTTATTAACTGCATCTGTCACCTTCGCTTTGTAAAGTCACGCGTTTGATGCTTATCCACCACGCCTCTTTTAATTGTAGGTCAAGCATAACTCCAGGACTTCCCCATTTTGGAATATTAAGCTTTTTTTTTCTCCTTTCGCGTTCATTGCTAGTTATGTGTCAAGTTCCACTCTACGTTATTTTTGTGATGTCTCGCCAATATGTAACATGCGCTTCTTGTTCGAAAATGTCAACTTTCAAATAAAATAAAACTATATGGATAATTGATTATATTAACACACTATCACATCTGAATCCAAATGGAATTGGCGGCTCCATGTCGTATATATATATATGTGTGTGCGTGTGTGTGTATGAGTGTGTGTTTGTGTGTGTATATGTGTGATGATTTTACACATAAGATTTAGCTTTCTAATTTTTCTCCTATTCTTTAACCCTTTTAGTAAAGAGTTCACATTTATTTGCTGATACAATTCCAAATTATCCATTAAGTTATGCTATCACATAATCATAAAGTTTGTTGAATCAACTTTCACATAGTTATAAATCTGTCGGAAATAATCCTTACTAGATTGATCGTCGTCATTCAAGTCCTTTGGAATCCCTTCATCTTATACCATGTGAATACTACGTGACCGGGAGAAATCCTGAACTATAAATTCGAAAGTAAGGTAAAATTCTCTCTCTTTTTCTGCAATCGAAGTGGCGAAGCTGCGCCTCTTGCCTTGTCCGTTTTATTAAATTATATTTATTGCTTTATATGTATATATATATAGAGAGAGAGAAAGAGAGAGAGAGAGAGCAATGCTGTTTTACATAAGTAACGGTTTATTGACAAGGTGAGTTTTGAGTTTCTCATATCAATGACATCACAATGTAACCCATTACACCTTGATTGCTAGCTAACATACAGATTTCCGAAACAATGCCACCAAATAATTTAAACTATTTCTGAAGATACCATTTTCTTCGTAATAAAAGACTTTAAATATACAGTAACCAATAATTTGCTCTTTGTTGATTTCTTATGTAAATGAATTAAAGACCACAAACATGAAAATAAGTTATTTTTCAAAATGCTTAAAAATGTCAAACTTGAAACTTTCGAATGTTTTTGAAATAAAATTTTTTTTTATTATTTTATGAGGTTTTGTTTTTTTTTTTTTTCCTTCTTTTTTTTTTTATTTATTTATTTTTTTATTTTTATAGCTTAACTGTTTTTTCTTCTTATTCTTATATCCTTTACACTTAAATTTATTATTCATCACCTTATTTTTAAAATAAGTTCATTCAAATGAAATTTAAGAAAAAAAGGGTACAGCTTTTATATACTTTAATATACTATCAATAAAGATTCTTTGAATTTTATTCAATAGAATTTGAATACATCATGAAAACATTTCAATAATGAAGAAAATTCAATTTATTCAGTAACGATGAATTGAGCGAATGAAACTATTGGTTCAGATTTTACTTGACTATCAATTATTTCCCCTTAAATTCTTTGAAAATGCGTGACATTCTCAGAAGTGAAATAATTATATGCGATAAATGGAGGAACTCCGGTAGGAATTAGATGTTAAGAAAAGTAATCTAGGGGATGAATGAATTCAATTTTTTTAATTGATATGCACACTTGTATTTCATCATCCCCTATGCAATTTATTGAATACATAAAGCCTTCATGCATACTTAGTTATTATAGAATTACTGTTTAATATGATTCATTGAATCACATTTTTGTTAATCGAATTTTTTGATTCCCTTCTCATGAGAATATGATTTTCCTTTTTAAGTATATTAGATTCTAAGCACATTTATAAGCAAAATAATTCTGAATTAAATGTAATATCAATGACTAAGTTATTCAGTTAAAGAACCATGAATAAAAGTGCTAAACTCAGGCCTTCTCATTTTAGATTTCAATATGATATTTCACAATTCAGAGCAAGATTACTTACCACTAATAAAAACAAAATATTAGTGTGTTAAATTACAAAAAAGTACACCCACGAGTTTAATGTCATTTTGTCATTGCTTAATTACAATGAAAGAGCCTGTTTTTAATTTCGGTGGGTGAGATATTTTCCTCCCGCAATGGGGAGGAGGTTGATTGACCTTGAGCGACAAGAATGGTCTATACCCTCGATCTGTCTGTCTGAAGAAACTTGTCAGGTTGTTATTTACAACACTCTTTGAAAATCGACAAAAAGGGATGTTTCCTCGGGATAGTTTATATTGCATTTTAACTTCAGTCTTCCTTAAAGAAGAGAGCCTCCGCATACTCCCTCTTCAATATCATAGTGATGATACAAAGGAAAACGTTCTGAACTATGCATCTTCAGAGAAGGTTGTTTTCCCATCCATTACTGCAATTGATATACATCTCCTCCCTGTTCTATGGAGCTCCGTTTTCGTGCAATATTTGATTGATGTCAATGGTTGTTTCTAGTTAAGCTAGCTGGTATATTCAACACGTGCAGCTTAACCTGCATATCACTAGTTGTGATTTGTATGCAGTTTCCTTAGTTAAATGCGCAAAGACAAAATTTTAAATCGGGCGTACATGCAACTAGGAATTCTAGGCTGTGCTGCCATCTATTGTTCAAGTCTTGGATCATCATTTCAGAGGGATCTGTGATGTTTATACCCCTCTTTTCCCCTCCACAGTAAAGAATGTTTTTCTTTACCTCATGACGGGAATGTCAGTTTAATCAGGAAAATCTTTCCCTGTTGCTTTTTGCAGTGCCCTTAGCAGTTATCCAAAAAGAGGCTCCTTTTCTGTCTAGTTATTAAGGCATTCTAACTTCAGTCGTTGTCAATAAGAGCAATGAAAAAACCAAAATAATAATCTTTCTGCAATTGGTTCATTTCGTAAATAAAAAGAGTAGATTCGAAAGTACCTTTTTGACTGACAGATGTCATCGATATGACAAGGGGATGTTAACATTGTGTGCTGCCATCTATTAAACGTCGCCAAAACATTATTGACATTGAATCGGATATAAGTTGATTCGGAGGTCATTTACCGCCAAATCAAATTTTGATTGGTATAGTCGAACTGTCACTGTAGATGAGACCCAGATTCGTCAAAACTCACAAGAAATTAAGCATCAATTAGAACAATGAAAAACTCCAAAAGAAAGCGAAGATGGTCTCATCAGCCAGAAAATACCAGAGTGACGTTTTTTTGGGGGGGGGAGGTACGAAATGCGTTCTTCTCATGGATTTCGAAGGAAAAAGGGGGAGTGGATGAACAATTTACAATGCAATAATTAGTTACTTTATTCTCACTACTAACACAAGTATTCCTTGAATCATTTTCGGATATTATGTGATATTTTTTAATCAAAAAATATTATGGAAATAGTTCTTATATAGTGATGGAATTTTTCTTCTGGTGACTTCAAGTAAATGGAATATTTTTGAATTTTCATATTGAAAAAAATTTAAAAGTTTTTAAACCTCTAAAATGTTAACACTTGCAGCTATAAATTTAGCATTTTATTCATGTTTCAAAAACAGTAACATAAAAAATACTCAAAATTGTTCAAGAAATTCAATACTAACACTTTTTGAATTCCATTAATTTTATGTGAACCTTCTATGATTTCTTTCTGCTAGTTGAAAAAAAAAACCTTCTTGAATCTTATGTAGGCTGCATAAAAATTGCTTTCGGAATTTATATTTCAACAATCTCATGAAAATTTTATTCTCTAGTGTAAAAGGTTTCAGAACAACGTTTTTAGAGAAAAAATATATTCCATTAACTGATTGAATAAAGTGAGGAATGATGTATGGAACAATAACAGTTTGAACAAAGCAAACACATTTCAGCAATATTTGTACATAAAAAATGTAAATTATTCTGAAGATAAATTAAATAGTTAGAAATGCAAATTCGAAAATAAAACAATATCAATAGTATCATATTTTCTAAAAGTTAATGTAGACTTAAATTTCTATCCATCGTCCTGTAGAACAATTTATAACTTTCATTCATAACTATATTCTATAAATTAGAAATTAATTCATTTTGCATTTGATATTTCAATTATATAATTTTTAAAGCAATTAATTTTATTAAATGAACTAAATAATTATCTTAGACGTGTTACAATAATTCGTATCCGAATCTAAGCCTAAAGTTAAAAATTTCTTCCAATGTTGATGGTGACTTTTAAACGAGATTACCTTTATCATTGAAAAATTCCTTCAGGGTCTTCATTTTTTAAGTATATATGGGATTTTTGAGTAGGAGGCTCCAATCTTTTGTTCCTTCCCCTGTGTTTACTAACTTTAATAAACACGCATGACACGCCTACACGATATTCTTGCTCTCTTGCTCTACCCTCCCCTAGTCAGTTTATTTCCTGCCTCCTCCCTCCCATGCATTCAAAAAATTTCAAGTAGCGCATTTTTTTTTCTCATTAATTTACAATTGAAACTTGGTCAAATAGGGCTTCCGCGCCAACGAAACCTATTTGAGATAAATTAATGGACTTAATATAAATGGTGATCAAAGACTTATCTTCTTTAGTACGAGGTCTTTTCTTTCTTCCGTGGATTTTGCTGTTTTTAATAAATAATTATGACACGCCTCCGCGGGATACCCAAGTATTATTTAATCTAGAATGAGAGTTGTAAATAATTAATATACCCAAGAAATTATAATTATTTACAACTCTCATTCTAGTCTTTCTAACTATTATTCATTTTCTTTTCTTGTATTTGTAGACTTTTGTCTAGATCTAGTTATACATCATTATTCGTTAATTTACAAGTGTTTGATGTGGCTTGATCAAGCATGACCTTTGCGCCAACAAAACAAAACAACCTCTTTAATATCTTGGCATAAAATTATTTATGATCTAGAAGTTATGTACCTTCTTACGGTAAATATAGGCTCTTTCATTTTTCTTACACTTACAAAGTTCTATCTAGATCAAGATAGACGTGTATTTGGTGCAGCTAAGCCAAATATGTGCCAAAAATATGCTTTTGTCTTAGTGCCAACAAAACCAGTCTGTTAACTTAATCGGGATATGAAATCCTCTCAGATACATAAAGGTCATTATAGACTATTGGTTGCAATGATATCATATTCGATGAATCTCGTCGCGATTTCACATCTGCTTCATCTAGATATCATTATACGGAATAAAGGAAACTGTGTACATTCACCCACAAATGAAGGTCCTCACATTGACTTACGTGGTAGTTAAAAGGATTGATGAGGAAGTTCAGTTGTTAGTTTTGACGTTTGACCGTGTTTAGAAATTATGAAGCATATTCACTAATAGCCCTCGTGTTCACTTAGAGCCAAAGTAATCCTCACAGTGGTAGGAAAATAAAAGATTAAAGAGCTTAGGATTTTTCTCTTTATTCAACAGCAATAAAAAATGACATAATTTGCTCTCGATACATGTATTAACCCTTACCACTTTGTATTGGTTGCTATAATATACACTCGTGTGTAAAATTAAGGGAATTTGCAAATAATGTTGAATTTCTCAAAAACTAAAATACAGTTTTTGATAAAATTTGTATGAATATTCATTTAAAATAGAGAAAGCAATGTACAATTTAAAAGTCGTAATATAAGTCATGATTATCAACAATACTCATAGTGCATGTATGTCTAAAATCTCTATTGTGATTTCGAACTGAAAAGGAATCAAATATGATTTAGGGTTCCCTTTCATAGCCAGACAAATCACACAGCATGACAGCATATTAGACAGGAAGCAATTAAAGAGTCCTTATGAGAGTCTATTCCATTCCACTATCCAGATAATCTTCGGCAATATGATCCTATGTGGACAAGAATTGTCGTCCATTAGCATGAACCCAGGACCAACTGCGCCTCTGATAAGTCCAACATAAGGTTCTAAGTTCTCTTTTCTATATACCTCGTAGCATTCAACGAGCCATTGTCAATCATATCCAAGGGTGTGTTTCCGTCTAAAGTAATGCCTTCCCAAACTGTTATAACTCCCCCACCATTATAATATTTTTCTCTGGTATAATATCCCAGGTTCTCACCCAAATACAAATATACGAAGGTTAGTGTCCAGGTGCACTAAGATTAGTGTCCTTAAAAGCACAGTGCTTCACTGAAATATTTTCTAAGGCGCATGTTGTCTGCACCGAGCGAAGAGTTCTCTCTTGAAGTAGGAAGCAAACGACGAGTTTTCTGGTATAAAGCCTTATCTCATAAAGCCGTCGGACAACTGTATACTGAGAAAGCCGGATTCTAGTAGCAGAATATAGCTTACGGGAAAGCTATAATGTTACAGCAATCCTGTGTTTCCAAGTTGTAAGTGTCAAATAACAAGCATCATTCGTCGTTGTGAATCTTGATCGACCTATTCCAGGTCTTCCCGACATTGATCCAGTGACTTGAAATAGTTTTCACAAATTATAGCGGTATTGCACGTTACTCTGAGCTCTGTAATCATCTGAGCTTGTGATTATCCTGTTTTCAATCTATTCTTTGGTTTCATCTCATTCCATCATCCATATATTCAAGGCTACTCTTTTTGCCTAACACCGCATAAAATGTACCCTACCCTTGAGGGAAACACGGTGAATGTTGCGGAGGAGTACATGCACACAATTCACCGACAACATTTAGATCGCTTGTGTCCCTTCCACAGCCACAGTACCCCAAACACGCACATATAAACTTACTCGAAATATTTCCTTAATTCTTCGGTGGCATAATTAGTACTTTTGTTTCAGTATTTTTTGAAAAAATAATTATAATTTTAGATTATTTTAATTATATACGCGATTATTTTAATTATATACGCCCAAACCAGATTGAGAATGTGAGTTTAAATCATTAAGGTACGTACATAGCAGTAAAATAAAAATTATGCAGGAACATGGATTAAAGGAACAAGAGTTGTAAACTGATATATGAAAATTGAAGTTATAATCGCTTATAACTGAATAATATTTTGCAATCCTCCCTGTATGAAATTTTTAAAGTTATCCCCTAAATATAACGAAGGGTTTCTAGGATATTTGAAACAATATGTAGTGGTGTTTGTGCCCTATAATGATTTGTTTATTGGAGCATATTTTACAATTCTCTTTATTTCCAGAACTTAAAACTTGTATTGTTCTGTCAATTTTCATTTTTCCTTGTCAAAAGTACTGTGTCGATCCTAGGGTTCTCTTTCTCCTTTTAAGATCTCCTCTCAGTTGAATAACCAACAACTTTACGCATTTGAAAGGGTTTAACATGCGTCCACCCTTCAAAACCCTAATGTCGTCATTGTAACTTTTGCGGTCGGTTGATGAAACAGCTTCTGCATTCTTTGAAGTAGATTCATCTAAAGCAACCCATTACTTTAATTACTACTTGATTTTCTGAGTATAATTATTAATCAAAACCATATCGAAGTGCTGCTAGAGGCACAAAATGACGACAATTTGATACTGAAGCAATCAAATTTTAATATAGCAGCAAATGGCTGCCAAATGAAACCTAAATTTATGAATCAAAATTTGTTCTGGATCCATTCAATAGATGGCTTTATGCAAATGCAACATTAACTTTTCCTAACAACGCCATCTGTCGTCAAACTCAGATTTTTTTTAACCACACTCGCATACTTGAACGCTAAAAAAATTTTTGTTTGACTGATTATAAATCTCTTGTAATGATTCAACCTTCTCTCTTCTTTTAATGAGTTAGCTCTCCATCCAGACCTTTGAAATGAAATCCTTGCTCTTATAAACAATTAAATCTTTAATCATTTAGCACACTTTCTTCCTTGATTTGCTTTTCACGCTTAATTTAGGGGTTATCTACAATCAAAAAACTCATAATTTTTGAACCACTCTTGTACTCGGTACATGATACGCATAACAAAAAAAGTAAAAAAACATAAATGATATTTGTTAAGGTTATATTCAAAATAAATGTTTAAATTTTAACTATTGCATGCTATTTTAGTAAATGCGTAATATTTCCTACAGTGTAATAAGTAAGAAAAGCAAAATAGATACACCAATGAAAGAAATCCAAAAATATCTTCTAAATAAGCAATTTTCAACAGCGAGCAAGCGTAAGATTTCTTTAGATAGATTTTTTGAGAAAAAAAGAACATGCTCTTTCTGAATTGGAAGTCCATATTTTTTTTTCTAAGAGGTATACTCTCAGTTTAAATCCAATTTTATCTTTTTCCAAGCTTAGTCTTTTTGTCAGGACATTTTTACCTTTACTACTTTACGTTCTATAAATTGTATCATTTTCCTTTCTAAAAATGGAATTGAGTGACAACGCGACGTGAATACTGAAGTGATACTTGTAAAAACAATTGCAAGATATATTTTAAAACTGGTTTTCTATTGTACTTTCATACGTTCTTTGATTGGTAATAAAAGCCTATTGTGCACGCAATATATTTAAATAGACAGAAAATATAAGTACATTTTTCCTCAGATGGTTTATTTTAAATGTCTTGGTTCCAGATTTCTAAAATAAAATTTTAAAATAATTCAATAACAGTACTTACAGGAGAGCAAACCGTTTTGCTCTTAAAATTAAGCGACTTTATTATAAGAAGTAAATTTAGGAATGTAATTTAGAGTATTGTGAAACGAGAATCTTTACTCAGAATATACAAATTTGATTAAAAAATATTTTCTGTTTATGAAGTTTTTGAGAACAAAATATGAGAAAAACGCATCCGGTGCATGAGAAATAAGATTAATTAGAAACAATAAGAGATTTTCTTACATAAAAAAGAGCTCGAAATAAACTTTGCTTACGATGAAGCATAGAAGGGTAGATGGGACTCAATGACTATTGACAGGTGGCACTGCTAATATAAATTGATGTTGTCATTGTGTGAAGCCATCTATTAAAAGACATCAAAATATATTTTACATTAATTCGTAGGTCAGTTTTGATTAGAAACTATTTGCTGCCAATTAAAAAATTTGATTTCAACCGCTTCGAGCTCGTGACATATTTCCTTTATTATCTAACTCTGCAACCATTTTAATGTCTAATTAAACAGTCAATAAGTTCAAAATTCTAGTTAAAGATACATAAGAACATGACAAAAACTTTTATTTATCTAACAAAGAAATATCGCTCTTTTGAATTCCTATTAATTCAAAGAATCCTTGTTTACATTCAAATAATAAAGTCTCAGCTTACCAATCACTCATTCCATTTCAAGTATTTCTTGATTACAACAGATTCTCGACAAGTGATCACTTTCAACCATCAAATACAAACGATTAAATTCGATGATTAGCTTCAGTCTACAACGTCTATCAGCTTGTTGTTAGACTTTATATCCTTTCCCTTTTCCTTCAATTCTGTTTCACTTATAAATCTCTGATTCAGTTCCCTACACTTCTTTTATCTTCATTTAATTTTCTTAATCATGCTTCATTTGGTTGGAAAGAAATTGTGATTTCGTGCAATTCAAAGTATAGAAAGTCCCGAGATTATAGAATTCTGTCTAATGTTACTTACTGTTGTCGTCATTTAGCATAGAGTTGTCCTCTTCGACGAGACATATGCATTGTCATACACTAAAATTCAAGCAACATTCAAAGCAATGGATTACGTCCAGTGAATCTTATCTAAAGAAAGTGAAGACGATTTCATCCACCGGATAGGTTATAGCAATGATTTTTTGGGATGTGATGGTGTCTTCATGACTTTTTAGGGGGGGGGGGAAGCTATCAACGAACAATACTACATTGAACTTCTCCATCCCCACTTTCCAGATCTAATACCATTTCTTATTCCTAGCCTAATAACCCATTTCTTAGAGGGTTTTTTGAGACACCAGCTTTTATGCAAGTGACATACAGTCGCTAACTGCATACCAACAGGGTAATGTCTGCACACATGATTCACTCTCTTTATCTCTATGTCAGTACACGAAGTATTTTTAGAAGTCCCCAAAAGAAAAAAAAATCTACAGGAATCAGATCTGGTTATTATGGCTACCATACAACTGGATACTCAATCCTATTCATAGATTGCAGTATTTTATACTAAACTAATCATTCGCAGAATGGATGAATTTCTCAAATCGTCATGGTAAATCCATAAGTTACATGTTTCAGATAGGGGAATGTCATCGTTGTCATTTAATTAGTACATCATGGAACAATGCCAAGTTTGACTATGCATTGAATCTTTGAGGCAACAAAAACGATCGAGTTATAAATTTCTAGATAAAAACGATAGAAGACGCTTGATGTCAAAAGTGGAAATCGAAAATAAATGTTAATGGAATCTGTGAAATTGCTATTGTATCCGAACTCCAGTTACAACGGAAAAAGTTGTTTCCTCTTCGGCATTCTGTTTTCCCTTTAATGGACATTTCCAAGCTAAATTGAGGGTAATTAACTGTTGAATGACTCTAATAAGCCTGCATTGATAAACGCAGTTTTCATTTTGATCACATTCATATATAAACACCGTGTTATAGGTCAAGAAACCTTTAAGGTATCAGAAATAATCGAAAGATATTTCTAGAAAAATGGAGTAGAAAATACTTGATGTCCTAACTGGAAGTTGAAAATTAATATTTTCTAAATCATGAGTAAGTTCAGACATATCTAAATTCTACTTAGTGCAAAAAGAAACTTAATTACTTGTCTGCGTGATGTCTTCTCTTTCGTTGAATTAAGAAAATTTCGTTCAGATAGCTTGCATTTAGTCACTAAATGGCACTTGTAAACTTGTTATGTGCGTCGTAAGATGTTCATTTTGATCACATTTATTTGCAAACTCTTTCGGCGTTGAATTGGGTTTTTGACCTCGTGGAGGGGGAGAGAGGTGATGACTAGGAGTGCTAGCGGCTGTTTCGAACCCTAGTCCATTGGTTCCGATGAAAAGTTGATTGGTAGCATTTTGCAGCACCTCCACAGATAGGTTAAAAGAGACGTTTCACTCAAGACAGTTATTAAGGCATTTTAACTTTGGGCTTTGTAGTTGAAGAGAGTTGCAGCATACTACCCCTCCAGTATCATCGCGATGATACGGAGATAAACATTCTGACTGATATTTGTAGAGAAGGTCACTTTCCAGCCATTACTACAATTGAAAAAAAGTCCCCTTCCCGATGAATTGAGTTTTGCTCGGAAGAGTTTTCCATTTGGCATCATCGGCTGTCTCGAGTTGAGTGGTGGGTTTCATCTACATGTGCGTCATAGCCGGGAAACCACTAGGTTTGCCTTTTTCTATTATCTTAGTTAGACACAGAGGATCTGGAGCATATGCAACCAATTTTTATACACTGTGCTGCCAATAAATGTTCAAGCCCTAGATCACCACTTCGGCAATTGAGTGATTTTCTACCCCGTGGATGATGAGGAGAGTAATTGATTGGTTGTCGGCTGCTGTCCCAAACCTTAATCCAGTGGGTCCAAAAAAAGGTTTATTGATCGCTTTTTGCTTCGCCTCAACCAATGAGACTAAAGGAGACGTCTCATTTAGACAAGTTATCAAAGCATTTTAACTTCTGGCGTTGTTGTTGAAGAGAGTTGCTGCACATTTGTCTTTTTAATACTTTTTTTTTCAAAGTAAATACAATTTTTGCGCACCAGATGCAAAATTTCTTGAAAACTCTGCGTCGAAAGGTTGTAATTATTTTTTTTTCAATTTTTAAGCATTCAAAATAAGGTTTCTCTTTCTGCACAGTTTACATGAAGTTTATCTTGATGAAATATTCCACAGAAAAAATAGCTGCGGTAACTAGTGGTCATGTTCGTCGGCTGAACCCCTGATGCCATTAAAGATATGGTCACTTGACTGATGCTGAAAATTATGAGGTCTGTTACCAATAGCCCTCCGTATCCTCTCAGTGCGACGTTAAAAAATAATCACAGTCAGTCAGCATAAGAAAGAATATGCATGCTTTCCCCGAATTACTTTCTATATGTTTGATATTCCTAGGAATTAATTTTCCGAAATCAGAGAAATTTTAATTGAATTACAGTAAAACTCAAGTTAAAAAGATTTTTCTTACTTAATAATTAACACTCTACTGACGTAAATACAAATGGAAATCTATAAAATATGTCTGAACATACGTGAAGGAATAAATAATATTATTTTTAGACAATTTTTTGATTGTTGCTTTATTTTCGAGATTTGTATCCTTCTGGCTATTTTGGAGCCAAACAAATTTAAAATTGCAGAAAATTACCATTATACTCGGTTTCTTTTTATTTGCTTAGTCTTTCTATTTGATACAAAAATATTTGCTTTGTAGCTAAGCATTCGGAGGATTTATATATTAAGGCTTTTTTGTCAAAATTCAGACTTTTTTTGTATACATTCAACACTAAATTTAACTAAATTATTTAATCTAATTACGTATTAGATAAAATAAATAATTCTACAATGTAATTCTCTGTTTAACTATTATACTACAATTAAATAAATTAAAGTTAAATTCGTAGGTCAATTAAATAATACTGCTTGGTCTCTTATTCCTTGTAATGTTCTTCTTTATTAATTTTTATTAAAGAAGAATAAATGGAAATCTAATTTTTTTTTTTGAAAAACTAATTCTTTTCTTTAATATTAATCAGTGAAAAAAAGGTAAGAAAAAAATGTAAAGAGATTATTTTTTATCAATTAAACGTGAAGAATTTTTTTCTCTGGTTCATTATCATTATATAGTCCATTATCACATCTTTATTGCAGATATCATGCACAAACGATTCGTATATATAATGACTGACAAAGAAGCAACAACTACTTATTTTTTTTATATATTTATTATTTTATTTATTATTATTTTATATATTTATATTATTTTTATATATTTTATATATATATACTTTGCATATATTTCTGAAACTTTTTCTCGCCAAGATGACATCAAAATATTTTCAAAAATTCCAAATGATATGCTAACAAATAAGAAAACCCAAATTATTATTTATGAACTTGGACAATATCTCTTAAACTGAATAATTTTACTTACAGCTAGAGCTCCATTTTCGTCTTGCTAGCCTTCGTATAAAACAGAACTTGTATGACTTATAACATGAAACTTGTTTAATTCTGTTTTGCTTTAAAAAGATTTCGTAAAATTAGGGAAATCCCTCATACAGCACTGCATTCTAAAACATGATTTCACAGTAAAAATGCTTTCCGAGTTAGATAAATCCTCGTATGTAACGTACCAAGTTTTAGGAACAAAATTCAAAATTAAGGAGTGACGCCCTAATTTTGAATTGTGGTGCCCCTTTTCTCTACTTAAGATCTGACTCATCGAAACTCACTAATTTATCAATCACTAAAAATACGAACAGGAAAACTTTTAAACTACTTTTATTCGGTTTAAATGTTTGTATTGCGAATGTTTAACAGCAACTAATCCCAGTCGAAAGTAAAGATTCTAACTGAAAATTCTACTTATCTCAAAAACCGCAAAATTGTCTCAGTCAGGAACAATACTTATTAACAAGGTCCGAGTCAAGTATCAGCTATCCAACGATTGTTTAACTTTCTTACACCTATAACGTGTACAATATATCCTTCTGTTTCCTCTCAGCACTTAAATACACCCAATATCTCTGTGTCCTCATCTTCAATTCACAATACTTCAAAATAAAAAGCAACGTTGGCTGCATAAGTCACGGTCTATTCACAAGACGAAGTTCTGAAATTAAATAACGTCATAAAATCGTTCGAAAGCTTAGCTAAAGGGTAAATCGCATGAGTGTGTGATGGTGGTGCTTAATGTCACAACATCCAGATGTGGCCATGCTACGCCAAAGAATATGTAACTGGGATCTAGACGTTTAATGAATGAGTGATAGCATTTTTAATGACGCAAAAGCCTAAAAATAGCCATGTTGCGCCTAACAAAGCTTGTGAATAAGTGTTAAACTTGTATATTGTTACACTGTAACTGACGTGGGAAAAATTGAAAAGATAAGAATTGTTTGACAAGGAGGGTCAAAAATAGAAAAGGATTTCTAGGATATCTCGGGTATGGAGCGTCTCCCCTGTTTACTAAAGACAATAAACCCCATGGGAAAGGAAAGGATCTCTAGAGTGCCTTGAAGTCATGATGTCCTTACCCACCTAAAGAATGCAAGCCCCTGAAGTCCCCCAACCTGGATGACCAATCCCCTGATATAATTCAAAGGGGCAAGGTACCTTGCTATACCCCCAGACACTGGATATCCATTTTAGTTGTCTCTTAAGCATAAGCTATAGTGAAAATATTATTTTACGCCCAGTAACCACAAAAGCAGAAAAGTACATGAGAATATGTTACACCCGAAACGAATAAGAGTTTTTTAAATACATAGGATCTCTCTTCGGAAAATTTTCATTCGAGCGTGAATGTCATGTTCGATTTGTCTGTAGAATTTTGAAATGTATTACCATTTGAAATCCATTTTATTTGTAAGGTATTAAGTATAATTTAAAACTTTTTTCTTCTAAAACTCCTTTTTTCTGTTTCTCCAATGTGAAGAATGCATGTGAAGTTGACCTACCGTTTATTGGGCACACTCGTCTCGCATCAAATATCTTTCTTTTATGACAAGAGTTCCTCCGAGTGTCTTTCCTGTCATGTTCCATCCTCTCTTAATTATATTTTAATTGATTATCTAAAACGTTATAATCATCACATACACACATTCTATCTTTTTCTTTAATTTATCTATATTAAACTTGTATGACTTGCTGATGGAAAAACTACATCAAAATTTATTTGCCTATTTATATAAAATTGGCATGGTTCGCCATAAATAATATTTTAACCCTATAATTTTACATATTTTAAAAATCAATTCTTATTGTTTTTATCTATTATTTTATCTTATAAAGTAGATAAAAATAAGTTATTTTAAATAAATTTTTGACAGATTTAGCTCAGTTATGAATGTTTGTGTTTGTGTGTGTGTGTGTGTGTGTGTGTGTGTGTGTGTGTGTGTGTGTGTGTGTGTGTGTTGTGTGTGTGTGTGTGTGTGTGTGTGTGTGTGTGTGTTGCCAATAAATTCTACAGTCAATCACTCACATTTTTTTTTCTGTTTGTGTATTAAAACTATGTGTTTTACAATAAATAATTTTCAACCTTTTTTAGGAGAAATGATAATATGTTTTTTTTTTTTTTTTTTTTTTTTTTAATTTTTGCAAATTGATCTATAGTTTTGAACTGCGTCTGCAGGGAAAGAATACATTTTAAAAGACTTTTCTTACTGATAAAACAAAAATTACAATTTTCGGATCTGCTCGTAAATAAGTGAAATTTATCATAAGTCGCAAAAGTCCTTTGATTTCCGGGGCATTTTGTATTACGCAAAAAATAATATAAAATTAGAGCTAGTTTAGATTTTGAACAATAATTCGATTTTTTTTGTAAAAGTTATTTGTTTTATATAAGTCTTATAACACTTAACTGCTTTTGTTGTTTCGGCTTACGTACGGTTATATTGTCTTGCTTCTATATATAAGGACTACATTGATTGATATCGATTTAAATTAACACTACTAGGTCATTTTAACTACCTAAAAAGATCATCCCCTAAGTGATTGTTCGCTTTAGAATGAATACAAATTGCTTTATAAACATTCAGGGATATATTAAAACGTGCTACTCTGAGCAAAATAGTGAATCAAAACACGATATTAATACTGAAGCACTTTTTAATCTGAAAAGGATGTGTTTTCAGTTTGAATCCTTACTTTATGTTATTTCTTAGTTTTAAAATAATAATAACAATTTAAAATGAATAAATTTTATCTTATAATTGAGCAGCTTCTGATACTGTTGAAATTATACCAAAAAGCTATTTCATTCCATTTCTCTTTTTAATTTAAAAACTGCATTTTGAATCAATTATAATTATTATAATTATAATTATAATTACTTATTTTAATTGTTATGTAAGAATTATTACTGCATTAACACTTGTGTATGTTTTAATTTACGGCCAGATAAATTATTTAATAATAACATGCTACTAACATTCATAAAATTTTTGCTAATACAAGATATGCCAAGAGTTCAGCATTTGAATTAAAGATTTATATAGTTCCATTGAACATCTAGTGAACAACTATATTGCAAATAATTATGATGCATTTCTTTTTGTAGTACTAGCGAACAAATTCAAGCAATAAATGTTTTTTTCTCCATTATTAATTCCTTCACTTTCAATTTTTAATCTCATTTAATACAACCATGAAGTAAAGGTCCAATGAATACAATGTCTCACACAGATGACAACTTAGTTATTTTATTGAAATCTACGAATAATTATTATTTAATCTCTAACGTATTATAATTTTGCATTAATAATTCGTTTTAGTGTCTGAAATTACGTTTAATATAATAATCTAGTGTTTACATTTACTGACTGAATCGGGTTCGAGTCCTTAGACGATTTAAAGATGAGGGTACGAGTCAATGACCCTAACTAGATCCGATAACTTTTCACGCTTAGAAAGACAGTCACTATTCTTTCGTTTGAGCATCAGATCCACTCCCAACCATTAAATAATTTGCAACTTCAGTATAAAATTATTCATTGATTATATATAAAACTTATCAGATTTATTAACTACATTTTCCTAATTCTAATCTAATTTATATAAGCCACGTTTCATCCATTTGGAGAATATTCAACTCAACCAAATTCCTTTAAAATTTTCAAAGTGTTAGTTGCGGTAAAAAGGCGATAAGAGCCCTTACTATAAATGCATCAATGACTTTACGAGGGACAAGTTTATATAGATTAGCTCTCCTGCAGAGAGTGAATACTATCTACAAGATAATGGGTAATGAATATTTATTTTATAGCCCTAGGAAATATAATTTAAATAAAATGTTTGCAAACTCTTATTCAAGCATTAACGTCAATTAACCGAATTCATTTACTTCACAGTGTGTATGATAAAGATTCTTTTAGCTACACAGAGAACATTATTATGTGTCTATAATTATACCAAAGAATATTAATCAGAAACGCTTCGATGCGAAGTATTTTTATATAAAAGAAAAAAACGAGCTTGACCATAATGGTTTATTTAAAACGAGAAAGTAATTTTTTTAGTTTGGAAAATTATAAAGTTTTCTTTCTTGCAATATGTAAAGCAAATGTTTCTTCTTATTGAAAAATACATTAACTAGTTCTAAGAAAATGCCTATTACTCCAGAGATTTTTATTAGAATATTTAAACCTATGATATCTTAAAGTAATTGCATGAAGTATTTGAATATCACAATTTTTAAAACAAGTTCTTCCTTCCGAGTTCTCAAAACATTCTAATAACTCCAGAGTTTTTCAAAAAATATTTAAACAAGTTATTTTTTAAAAATAATTGCATGATGCTTGCACGATATTATTCTCATTTTGTCCAATTATTTTGGATGTGTTTTTCTCATAAAAAGATGTAGGATGCATTCATAATATTACAGAAAGGAAAATATTTTTTATTTTATAAAAAGGCATAACATTACTTAATATATCGATAAAATACAAAACGCTATATCACATAGTTCAGGATAGCCTCATATTACATATAATATTGAGCAAATTATGTTATAAAAATCGCCAATATGTAAGGTTAAGACTAGTAAAATAGTTTTTTCCAGATCATTTTCTCATAATAACATGTAATACTAACCATAAAATAATATAAATACTGAGACAACTAAATTATCGTTATATGAACAAGAATATCTTCCTAAGTTATATGTTTATCATTATGGTAAAGCTCCAATATTATAGTAGGCTCAAATTGGCGTAGAAATAGTATTAGATAAGAAAGAAAGTTTGTTATAAATAAGATAATTGTCCTTCATTCAATAAGGAGACGATTTTGTAGCCAGTTTTGTATGCAAAAATAAACACTTTTTGCGCCTACTTTCTTTCATTTGATATATTCTAAAGTACCAAAAGTAGGATACCTCCTAAATTCATGTGAGATCTCTTTTCGTGCAATAAAATACAGCAACTTGACATGGAATTGATTTTACAATTCGTTGAAAGTTCCCTGAAGAAATATTCATCCATGTTGCCTCTCTAGCCGTTCATAATTGAGAAGGGGTAGAATTTTGCGCACGAACAGATCTTTCGATCACGTCCCATAAACGTTCAATGAGAATATACCTGGTGATCTAGTGGATCAAATTCCTCGCAGGAATTGTCTAAGATGTTCCTAAAATTATTTTAATTCAGTGACCGAGGGCATTGTCATTCTGAAAATTTCCATCAACCTCAAGATACGAGATGTCCAGGATTGGATGCAAATGATCTTCGAATAGCTGAACAAAACTTTTTTTGGTTAATGATTGATATGTTAACAACCCATTATTATATTATATTATATAATAATGGGTTATATATTAACAACCCAAACAAATGTTCAACACTAGTGCACAGTGCCTTGTTGACCAATTGAGTCCATGGCCTCGTGCAGTCTACGCCATTCTCGAATACTACCGTTAGCTCTTAAGGCTCTCGTCTACTCGCCATTTTGATTTCATCAGCTTAATGTTAATGCTATGGAATTTCGACTTGAATTCTCCCGTCTTTATTATTTGATCTATGAATGCAATAAAGTGCATCTGAAAGAGCAAAAAATAATGAATGCTTCTGTGGAATTACTTTTTTCTTCGATTCTTAAAAATATTTGAAAATATTCGTTAAAGACCGGAAAACTCAAAAACGAATAATTAAAATAACAATAAAAATATTTTTAAAAATTTTAGGGAAAAAGTAATTCCACAGAAGCATTGATTACTTTTTGCTCTTTCAAATGTACTTTATTGCATTCAAATCGTTCCAATAATAAAGATGTGAGAATTAAAGTCGAAATTCCATAGGATTAACATTGCGTCCACGAAATCAAAATTGCGGGTAGACGGGAGCCTTAACAACCGGAATCGTGACTCGTCTGACCAAGCAACGTTTTTCCAAGAATGTAGTATCCAACCTATATGTCCACGAACCCAATAAAAGGCTGTAGTCGATACCTTGTTATTAATAAAGGCACTCGAGTGGGTCTTCCACTGCCATATCCCATCAACACCAAATTTCTCTACACTGGACTCAGAGACACATCGAATCGTACGTGCCACATTGGTTGTTACTGTTATTTGACGTAGATCTGCCTGAGGTTAACTCTGACTACTCTATGCAGACGTCGCTGGTCTTGGTGATTAAACAGACGTCTTCTGTCACTGATTTGTACTTGGTGAAAGATAATGCCTGAAATTACATATTCTTAATACTGTGGATCGAGGGATACAAAAATCTCTACGTATTTTCTATATAGAATGTGGTCCTTTACGTTTACCTTTAACTAATATTCTCTGCTCAAAGTCTCTAAATTCCTATTGTGTGATCATAATTATGACAGAAAACTTTTATGTGGATTACAAATGAAAGCCCTGGAAAAGCCTTGCCTATTTATACATTTCCTGCACGATTCTACAGTCATCTACATATTTATTTTTGCTATCCCATGACGTTGTGTATTTTGTTCTTTGCTACAGCTCTAGTTCGAATTTGTTATGAAAGCTGATCTTTTTTCCTCAAAGTAATCAAGTTAGTTTTAGGACTTTCTTTTTTTTTTTAGTTCTTTTTCAAAGTCCTTCTAGTTCATAGGGAAACCGGTTTCTTAATACACATCTTAAAAATTCAAATACACAAAATTTCATTAGGGATGCATCGAGAAATTTAACAGTTATTCATCTGAGAAGTATTAATCTAATATTCCAATTAGTGATTTTTTTATTGTAAAATATGTCGTAATTGGATTTGAAATGTATGTCTAAAAGTTCTTTTTATTCGTGAAATTATTTTGACAGTATTTGTTGGCGCATGTGCGCCAACGTCATGCGCGCTAATGCAGATATGCGGCTCTTCAGCCATGTACCGGCAGATGAGAACTTTCTGTGAAAGAAGGCAGATGAGAATTTTCTCTGTAATACGTTGACGTGGGCAATAATGGAACACTTGATAATTTGAAGCTCACAATTATTAAATGATTAAAATTTGCTGCGTTTGTAAATAGCTTTTAGATGTGTGGTCAAATAAAAAGTAAAAAGGAAGCAAGCGTAGCTGGTCCGTCTTTAAAATAAAACAACGAAACAAATAAAATAAACAGTATTTTACTACAACGAAAGAAATATCTTGATCAAATACTGGTTCAAAATTATTTTTGAAAATACTGAAAGTTCTTCTATAAAACATAAACTTCTTTTTTTTTTTTTTTTTTTTTGGTTCCGATTGCCATTAGAGTGGAATTTTAGAACAATCATGAATCCTTCAGAAAACTTTTCTGTAAAATGACGCTGTAGTTTTTTTACGATTGTTTTCTCCTATAAAAGTGTAAAAAATCACACACTTTATATCACAATCACTTATTATATCACTTACTATAGCGTCATGAAATGTTTTAATAAACTTCCATCTATCTCCAGCAAGAGGATTTCCATATGGTTTTCTGTTATTAGCCCTTCTCTCTTTAATATACTTCGAGAAATGTACTTCAGTTTAATGCACTTCAATATTAAATATATTTTTACTTGAAATCTTTTGGAATAACTTTATTTACAGTTTGTAATCACACTGTCAGTGTCATTACAATGACTTTTGGAATACGAAGGATTTTCTTTCAAAAAACTTGAAGCATAACCTTCATAATGATACCAAGATTTTTTGTTGGTATAAATACTTTTCCTTGGAAAGTGCATTTACATAACCAACCACACATCAATTTTAGGAGACTTTTTAAAAAAAGAAAACGAAGTTATATATTGTCTTCTAGTCAAGAAAACAAAGGCTTATGAATTAGAAAAGTTAAGAATAAAAGCAGGAAACAATTCCATCCTCAAATTTCAAATGCAGAAATTAAAGGCAGGAAAATAAATTCTAAAATCGTTTTTATAATGCAAAAAACAAACTTTTGTGTGAAGTACATGATACATAAAATACATCGTCAAAAACAATAACTATAGAATTCTGATTATTTGAATTTTAAAATCATAGAAAGATTCAACTCCTTAAAATGATAACTATGCGTAAGTAACTTGAAAATTTTTGTATATTAACTTCAATTGTGTGTGTGTGTGTGTGTTTTTTTAAAAAAACGTGTTTGAAGTAATCTTGAAAAGGCAATACAAAACACTTTTAGCCTTTTTATTTAGTAATATTCATGCAATGTAATCCATTAACCCGTATAACTCAAAATTCATAGTTTTCATTTTATTTCAAATTCTTTGAGTTTACACATATTAACATTTTTAGTAAGAAATGGATTGCAAATATCAATATATAGATTTTACAAACATTAAAATCTGTGTCTTCGCATCTGTTACTTTAACTACTTATTAAACGCCATTCCACGCTAAACTGGACTAACTATCACAGAACTCTGTTCCAAACTCTGCGATATCGATAATTCACAATGTGTGTCTCTGCCTGGAGTTAATAATAACTGCTCAATTAAAGCAGTTGGGATTTGTCGCATTATACTACATCTCTGTGGTGGGGTATCAGTGTAAAACCTTCGTATTTATGATGATCGTTAGATAATGCAGCAATAATGTGTAAGTTACATATACGTCGTATAACAGTATTTTTATATATTTTCTCCTCATATTCGTTACATTAGTAAATTCTTAAATATTTGTCTATATGGGTTAATAATACAGTGAGTGTTTACGGAATTTAGAACGATTCCGACCAAGGATTAAAATTGCAAATATTTTTGGGAAAATATTCCTGGTAACTGTTAATTATCTGAAATAAAAATTATTTTATGACACTTCCATTTTTATTCGTGTTTCAAAATGGAAAATGTAAATAAGCTATGGATGAAAAAATACGCCTTTGAGCTTCCCGCGGAGAAATGTACTTATTCCATAATTAAAGAATATGGAAAAGCGCACGGTTTCAAAAATTTTCTAAGTATAAAATAAGCAGCATTATTAAACTGAATAGAAGAAGTTATCAATAATTGCCTCTAATAGGAAAAACAGAATTCCGAATGAATACTCGAAAAAGATATGAGCATCGTTTTGTCTATTTCAAAATTGAAGACAATGATAATAAGGAAAACTCCACAGACCCAGAATTTAATTTACTTTCCAACATCTTTAATGATAATAAACAAAATAATAAATGAAAAAATACTACTTAAAAATGTAAAAAAACTATATATATTATGTTTCTCACCTTTTGTTGATGCCAGTGGCGCGAGATATTGTGTAGACCCTTTATAAAAACCAGTTGTCAGAAGGCAAATGGAAATAAATTATTAAGTTTAAGCTATGATTTCTTAAGAGACTGGTGCCGTTAACTATTGTCCATACTATTATGGTGGATGACGTCAATAATACGCTGTCTATGCAAACCAATGAGGAATTTTCCTCGCATTCAACGCTCTTTAGGAAACCAACGTCATTTGATTTACATAGACAACGTTTTCGTGACGATATCAACCGCAATATTGCGGCTTCCATGTAACGGCACCCCTTCCCTAGGGAAACCATTGCTTTCGTGAAACATAGGCTTACTTAAATGACTGTAGATTGACTGACTGAAAAATAATCTAGTTGATGTTGAAAATGTGGAGAAAAAGAAGCCCAATACGGGTGTTCGGGACTACAAAAAAAGTTTCATTAAAAGCTCCATGATTGTCTCAACTTTCTGTTACAAAGGGAAATCAAAAAATTTAAATAGCAAAAATCAATGATAAAATCAATTCATCATACTGTCAAGAGATTGTTTTATGTCCGGCACATATTGAAGAAATTCCATTCCTTTTTTCAAACGACTTTGAAAAAGAGAAATAGCAATAAGACAGATTCACCAGTCATATTTCAAAAACTACCACTGTATTCTTTGGAAAAAATGAACACTGACAAAAATATTGCATATATGTCTTTACAATGTATTTCTACAAAGCCTCCTGGCATTTCATTGATGGACTATTGTGCATTTGGTCTGCTGAAAAAATATCTTTCGTAGGGCAAACCCACCATGATTGATGGATTCTAGAAAATAGCGAGAGAGGAATAGTATGTGTAATATAATCCTAACATTTTTAACAAAATCCTTCTGTCTTGAAAAGCACGCAATGTAGTCTCATAGTCCAGAATCTAAGTTAGCAGACCGACTATTCAAAAAAAAAAAATCTATTCACATTTTAAACATTGCATAAATATCCACTAAAAATGTATTGATACTCTTTAACTGCTCTATTAAAGCAATTATAGTTTGTCGCATCATACTGTGATTGTTTATTAACATCGCACTAGCAGCAACACAAGGGCTATTGGTGACATATCTCGTAATTTTGAACCTCGGCCAAGTGACAAGGACGACATCAGATCCGCTCCCATCCATCAGACTCCATCTCCAAACTTCCACATTAGGCTAACGGGAGGACTTCGAACCTCGACTAAATTAAACGTGCATCAACCCCGCTACAGGCCGGTCTTTTTGTGGCGGGAAGGCTCAAACCCACGACTCGGCGAAAACAACGCCGTTCGCAATTCAGCGATCATGACAACGAGGCTACCGTGTCCACGTAGCTTTATACTACATCTCTATGGGGGGGGGGGGAATCTACGTAAGTGTTTTTAGTTTTGTGATACTTTGATAATCAAGCAAACATACAGAGATTAAGTGCATCATATAAACATATTCTTAAGTACTTTACACCAGCAAGAACTAAGAAATTCTACTTATATGTTCGATATATTTAGTGGCACATAAAAATAACCATATTTAGGAGCAAATACCTTTGGCAACAAAACTTATTCAAATAAAATTATTTTTCATCCATGTTTTTCATATTTTTCAGCAAAAATTAAAAAAAATAAGTAAAAAATTTCATTTTTAAATCACGTCAGCTTATTACCTGATAGTTACTGACTTTAACACGAACAATAAATTTAGTGTGCATAGAAAATAACAGTTAAAAACTTTATTCGATTCGAAATACAAACAAAATAAACAAGCCTGCATCTAAAAAAATATGACATTTTAATTTGTATTGCAAAATTAAGCATATTTTAATTGCTGTGACTGGTTAAGGTGTAAAAGATAATAAAACGGAAAGCTCATTTGGATTATTAAAGATATTCTGTTTTTTGGCATGATATCTTCACTGCCATTAATAATTGGAATAATTTTGTCTTCTGATATTAAAAAATTAAAATACAAATCATAATTAATCATAATAAAAGTAGCAATCAGCTATATTTCTTTAAAAAACCATATATATATATATATATATATTTATATGTAAAGTAAAGACTTTCTTTTAAATAGTATTATTGAATTAATTTTTAAAATAACAGTGGAAGACAATTTCATTTTGATAGAATTATTTTATTGTAGCTGAGAGAGAGACCATTTCCACACGGCGGGAATTACTGAACTCCACCGTTGGATACAGACTGAGAGCATGAATGTAAAAGCAAGATTGAGCATGAGAGAGCGTTTCGCTGTATTTTTCCTTATATATCAGGGAAATTTCACTTTAAACGTCAGAGACCATGTGGTATGGATGGAGGTATTTTAACGGAATTTGAGTGTGGACTAAAAGTCTGGTAGGGATCATCCCTATAAGTCTGGAGCGTGGGAAAAAACTGACTTTGCAGATTTTAAGAGCGCGTAATTGTATAAATTAAAGTTAAAAAGGAATCGTATCAAGAAATAAGTAAGAACACTATCTTTTAAAGAAGAGAATAGAAAAAATTAGGAAATTAAATTATTACTGTTAGAAACTACTAGGAATTAAAGTTGAATCATTACACATAAGTACATATATATATCTATATATGTATATATATATATATATATATATATATATATATATATATATATATAT
>BMAW01086037.1:296440-353662 GCA_019974015.1 Nephila pilipes
TATATATATATATATATATATATATATATATATATATATATATATATATATATACACGTATGTGTAATGATTTAATTTTATAATTTCTCCTATAATGATTTCATTTTCTATTCTTTCTAATTCCCCTAATACAAAAGTAAAGAGTTCATTCATATATTCATATCCAATTCCAAAATATCCTTTTATTTATCAGATTACACGTTCATAAAATTTGCTTAATCCTCTTTCCCACGGTTGTAAATCGGTCAGAATATTCCCTATTTGACTATCTGTCTATAGTTAAAATTCCCTAGAGTCTCTAATCCTGTCCCACGTATTCTATGACTTCTATTATGGAAAATCCCAAATATGAAAATCAAAGCAAAAGAAAATTCTCTCTCTAACTCTTATGCCCTACTGACCACTTCTGTATTGCTCTTTTGAAATCTTCATATGGTCTTTTGTTTCTACCTTGTTGGCCGAAGGCGGGCTAAGTTCAGTTCATCAGAACGTAACGCTCTGCTAGAATGAATAAATAATCTTATGAAAAATGAACTGTTCATTTCACCCATGATTTAGGAAATATTTAGTAATGTTAGAACACACTTTTTATGTATTTCATATATATATATATATATATATATATATATATATATATATATATATACTCTGATTAAAAATGTTATAAATAAATATTATTCAATATAAATAAAACTTATTTAATTGAAATTATTTTTTACTCGTGTAATGCAATGAGGAATTTTGTTCTTAAAAATTTCATGCGATTCAAATTTATTTGAAAGCTAGAATATTTTCAATATTTTTATTAGATAATAAAACAATTACGCCTGGGAATTTAAAAAAAAATAATTGTGAAAGAAATTAAGTTTTTTTTATGAAAAATAGCGTAGCTTAAAAAATATTTGGAATATTTATTCAGAAAAATATTTAACTACAAAGTTAAAATTTCCCCCACCCTCTAATTAATCATTTATACAAAAATTGCCACACAACCTCTTTATATCACGTTTGAACAAGTTCTCTTTAAATTTATCTATATTTTACTCCTTTTAAAGTAATATAAAAACAATAAAACAGATATAATAGAATGGATAGAGTTTCTTTTAATTTTTTTTTTTTTTTTCTACTCTAAGAAACGAATTACTTACAGAAATACATATCATCCAACAAAAGCATTAAAAATAAATTTATACCTTATTTTATACATTTTTATATAAAAATGTTTTAAATTCTTCTAATCATGTTGTTAAAGTAAATGGAATTTTAAATAGATTAACACATTAAATTATTTCATTAAATAATAAGAATGAATTCGAACGATTAATCGACACTTTAGATTTTGACATTGTTATGGCATTTTAAGAATCTTTAAGTTCGTGAATATTTTTTGCATGTGTAACGGAACCTGTTAACTCTATCAGTCAAATACTCAGTAACACATACTTCCTGATCATTAGATACACTTCAAAAACAACGATATTTTGTTTTAATATGTGTAATGGAACTTGGAAAAAAAACTCATTCTATTAAATAAATTATATTACACAAATTCTATTCCATCAAATTTTAAATCGTAAGAAATGTTTATGCGAGATTGGCATTATTGTGAGAAATATTGAACTCTAATTCATTTTAAGTACCTCACAGTTAATGATATTTTGTTTGATTATGTAAAACAGCAACTGGAAGCTCTTTCATTTAAATACCCTAAAAACATACTCATTTCATTTCATAAAACAACCAATTGCAAGAAATATTTACTAGATTGGCAATCAGATTCACCAAAAGTAATGCATAAAGTCGGCAAAGTTCCAATGCTCGAAACGGTAATAAATAACAGATTGTAAGAAATACTCAACTCTAGTATATTTTAAGTACTTCACAGTTAGAGATTTTTTTATATAAAACAACAGGTTGTGTGTGTGTGTGTGTGTGTGTGTGTGTGTGTGTGTGTGCGTGCGTGCGTGCGTGTGAATTCTATCGGTTAAATAAACTATATTAAACAAATTCTGTTTCTATATATAACAACAGGTTGTGTTATATATAGAAACAGAATAATTAACTGTTTTATATATATAAAAAAACAGAGATATTTTTATATATAAAAACTGGTTGTGTGAATTCTACCGGTTAAATAAACTATATTATACAAATTATGTTTCATAAAATTTACAAAAATAAGAAATTTTAACAGGACTGGTATTGTAAAAAATACTTCAATTGTAGTATATTTTAAGAATCCCATAGTTAGTGATATTTTATTTTATTAGGCTTAACAACAGCTGTAAACTCTGCCAATTAAATACACTAAAACACACAAATTCCATTTCATAGAATAAACAATTGTAAATAACGTTTACGAGGTTTATATGGCTGTAGCACACCGACCCTCCTCCCTCTCCCACAAGTCTAGTAAACTTACAATCGGAAAAACAAAAGGTATCATGGAAATGGAATGGGATTAAATTATTTTAAAGTATTCAGCTCAGTAATAAATATAAGTAAGTTAATGGAAATAAATGCGAAGTAAGGCTTAAAAGAAAAGAAAATCGCTAAATTTTAACGCTGTGCTGCACTGAATGTTACGAAAGTCAATGCATAAAATCATTAAATTCTTATTTCTATTTAAATGTAAGAACTTTTAAAATATAAGTTCGTTGGATTGTAACGTTTTTTCAAAAAAAAAAAAAAAAAAAAGAACTACTAGGTCGGAAAACGTTTTATCTTACTATAATCTTTTATTCATTTTGTTCTAGCTTTTCTAGATTACTTTGGATTATGTAACAAAAAATTTGTCTTACAATTTGTATTTTCTCTACATTAAACGTGTTACAATAAATGTAAGTTACTTTTAAAGTAAGGAAAATAACGCTTTTACACACCTCTTCTTTTTTTGGAATTAGGAGAGAAAATTTTATAGAAATTAATAAATTAATAGAAAGTTTTTAAATGTAATTTTTGAATGCTGAATAACTAATATTGGAATCTCATACCGATTTTGGTATGTGTAAGGACATCTTGAAAATAATATCATCTGATTATTTTTTAACGATAAACAGGGAAATTATATTTTAAAAAAAATTGAGTTTACAAGATGTTTAGAAAGTCTTGCTTTTCAGCAATTGTTCTTCACTTCTATCTCATTAATTAATTGATTTTCTCTCTTGCTACGCAAAAAATGTGTAATTTCTCTGAACATGTCTTCAGGAAGGTAAATTTTCTATATTTTCTGTAAAACTAAAATTCTAGAATTCCGATTTGCTTTCATCTTTTATTTTTCAATTATCTTTTTCTTCTTTATTAAATAGAGATTATAAATAGATTGGCTGATGTTTCGACAGATTTTGATCAATTACAAAACCTGAACGAATCCTCTGGCAACAATAAATTCAGCTGTCAAAGACAAGTTCTTCAAATTTCAGGTGAACATTACAACACCTTTTACATTTAACTGCGTTTCATTTTGATAAGATACCGATTCAAAAACAAAAATGGATTCTTGATCCAGAGTAAAGATGGATACGCCATTGACGATTTCGAAAAATACAAGGCCTTGTATGACGTCATTCAAGAATGCACACTTATGAATTTTTCATCTTATACAAAGTCCGTATTCCTACTTGAAAGCACAGTCGGACCATTTTATGTATATAGCCATCAAATGGACCCCTTGTGACATTGGTGTCTCTTTTTATAGAAATAAAATTTCCGAATTTTTTCAAATATTTTTGAACCTTAGGTTATGAGTCTGTATTTGTTTATAATAGGAAAAAAAGATTTTAAATCACATTCTTAAGGAGGCAAAGATCTTCTCAGAATTTTTTAAAATTAGATATTTATAATAAACAGTTTTTATTTACCTTATTTATACACACATAAATAAGCATTTAAGGGGGGAAAATCATTTTCAAAAAATGCCTCGCAAAATTCTATGTATGGATTTGGCTTTTCTACTGTTAGTTATAGCTTTCCAACTTTATTTTTTATAAGACACAGTTACGCAGTGTCTGAAAAGTAAAAAAAAGTTATATGTACGAGATATGCCTATTAAATACCAAGACTCATGCTGCCACAGAAGAAGTACGCATTCGCCAAATGTCAGCGACCAACAGATGTTCAGCGTGAAGCCTTTTTTTTTTCCAAATGCAGTGCCTCTCACTTCTGTAAACAAATCCGTATAGCCGTAGCTTTCGTTCGCATTAGTTATGTCTTTTTGTTTCGTCGGAAAAATGATAAGTGTAACAATATAGCAACGAATCGTAAGATTTCACGTGAAACTTGGTAAAACCGCTATTGAAACTTATAATTTATTGTAAGAAGTATAAATTATATTGTACTGAAACTTGAAAGTTATAATTTATTGTACTGAAACTTATAATTTATTGTAAGCAATGGATTTTTATCACGTTTTTGATTGCTTTAGGCGTTTTCAAAATGGCGGAGGAGACGTTGAAGATGATTCACACCTGTGTCACCCTTCCACGTCAAAAGTGGATGACAATATCAAATAATCAGTTATATGGTTCGGGTCTGACCGTCGGTTAAGTAATCGTGCGTTTGCTGAGAATGAAGAAATTCACAAAGAATCCGTACGGCAAATTTTTCCACCAAGGAAATGTGCTGACTCAATTCCACATTATTTGTAAAGAGATTTCTAGTCAAGTACAGCATCCCAGTGTTAGACCATCCACCTTATTCTCCAGATCTTGAGCCATGCGACTTTTGTCTATATCCCAGGGTGAAAGTGGCATTAAGAGTTCAGCGGAAGGTGGTTTTAAGACCCCGAGGAGGGAGAAAGAGAGAGTTGGGCGACCTAGATGCGGTACGTTGTTTAGAACCATGGACCAATGAGTCCGAAGAATGAGCTCCTACCAACCAGGCTGAAAAGACATCTATTCTGGCTGGTGAAGTAAGGAGTATTTTTTTAACTTCTAACGTTGTTGTAGAAGAGAATCGCTGCATACTCCACCTCCAGTATCATCGTGATGATACGAAGAGTTACAGAATTACAGTTGATTTGTACAGAAGGTTAATTTTTGATTTTGTCAGCCATTCCTGCAAATGATATACATCCCCCCTTGTTGAATTGAGTTTTTTTTTTTTTTTTTTTTTTTCGCTTGAGACAGTTTCCATTCCAGTCATCGGCTGGTTCGTGTTGAGTGGTGGGTCTCGTCGACACGTGCGCCAGAGTCGGGATATCACAAGTCTTGATTTTAAGTGCGTTTGCCTTAGTAAGAAATACAGAGGCAAGTGTTTTGCGTTGGGGACGTATGCAGTCAGTAGGTATATGCTGTGGTGCCATCTAGTGTTCAAGTCCTGAGTCACCATTCGTCTTGCTGTGTTTTCCTACTCCGAGGAGTTGCAGAAAGTTGTGACCTTAGATGCAACTGCTGTTTCGAACCCTGGTCCAATGGGTTCGAAGAATGCGCTCCTACTAACCAGGCTGAAAAGATATCTTTTCTGGCTGGTTAAGTAAGACGTTTTTTTTAAACTTCTAACGTTGTTATAGAACAGAATCGCGGCAAAAGGAACAAGATTTGAATCTGTTGTTGAAGATGCAAAAGAGAAAGCGTTTTGAAGGAGCTCACAGAAAACTTCCAACATTGTTTCGAACGATGGAAAATTCGCATGGAGAGCTGTAAGAATAGAGGAAGGATTCATACTCAAGTTAATAATTAGTAAATACTTATGGCATCGAAATAAAATGTTTTACTGTATCAGTCTCATTATTTAATAGCCATATCTCGTAATTTTGCCGATATTTTAAACAATAACTATTTCTCTGAATACTTATTCCATGCACAGAATTAATTAGCATTATTTGGAAAATATTCAGAACAAATTTCGGAACTTTATATTGATTACAAAAAAAGCCCTTTACATTTCAAATATATGACCGTTATGAAAAGGAAAAAGTTGAGAAAAAATAATTTAAGGTTTTGAAGGTCAGTTAAATGATTTAGTACAATGTCAAAAAAAATTTTATTAACTCGTTAAGATAATGTATTTAAAGCTATGAGTTTTTCCATATACATTACACAAAAAATTATAAGAACACACGGTTTTAACAAAAATACGCAAATATTTACATCGATAACTAACAACAAATAAAAGATCCATAATTTAAAGCGTAGAAAAAAAACAGAAGAAATTTCATATGCAAATCAAGGTTCATATCGTAATGACCAATCAATAATTAATTGTTAATCGACTTACGACAGACAGTTTTTTTTTTTTTTTTTTTTTTGCTAATTAAAACACTATACTGTATGGAAGTTTGAAGTAAAGATACTACATATTTTAGGATGGGAAAATAAAAGATTACATACTTTACAAAAGGAAAAAAAAATGAATGCTTGAAATACAGTATAAAGTAGAATAAAAAATAAATAAAAAAGATTGAGAATCGTTGCTTTAAATAACAATGTTAGATAAGATGATAATTACTAATTTGAAGTATGATTTCTTTCTTCAAAAATTTTGAACGAATACAACCACATTCAACCCGGTAGTTGTCATTTCTCTATATTTCATAGAACATGATCCAGACTAATAAATTATGGCACAAAATGTCAAAAGTACAATGTTCTTCACTTCAGTTAATAAAGCGGATTTATACGGTTCACTGAGAACGATCAGTTACATTGTAGAGTGTAAATGTTCACTTCATCTAAAATGAACGATGTATGAAATCAGGGTATTCACTCTGGTGCAAATTCGCCCAATTTTAGTTTTTTATTTTTTTATCCATCTAATGAAAATCTTTACATGTATCAATATGGCATTTCAACAAGTACGGTTCCGTTGCTTCAAATATAACTGGCATTATTTAGTTAAAATTAATACTTATAATTCGGTGTTAAAAATAAAGTCGTTTTTTTTTAAAATGCCTTGTTAAAAATAATTTAGATTCACTTATAAGAGAATTTACATATGTCAGTTTGTTTGTGTATTTCATTCTTACTAGAGCGAAAACTGTTTTATGTCCTTAAGTAATAATTATTTTTTGTTTATATATATATTCATTATTTCTTACATTAATTGCTAATAGGCTTATAGATGTCATTAAGATATTTATATTGCCTATTTTTAATTCTTTTAATTTTTTATTTTATATAATTTAATCCAAATTTATATATATTATTTTTACATTCCTTTTCTTTTCTTAATTTTACGTTTCATATTTTTCTTCTTTAATAGTATTCAAGTTCAGATACATTTCATCTAGTTTTCAGTTTTTGTCATTTTTGTGTTTTTGTTGCTATAAGAAATATTTGGTAATTTTAATTTTAGATTTGTTAATTTCGTGTGTGTTTGCTTTATGTATTTTTGTTTTTAACTATATTTCTTTTTAATGTATGCTTAATGTCCATTTTAGACTTTTCTGTAATATTTTTTTTTATTTTTGTAAACATTTAAATATTTAGCCAAATTTTGTATAATGCTTCTTTTATTTCTGTAATACATTCATTTTTTAATTTAAATAAAATTATTTTATTCAAAATAGTAATTTTGTTCGAATTATGTTTATACTTTTATATATGCATTATGATCATATTTGGAATTTAAGTGAAAAATATGTAATTATAAATATACAAGTCAAACTTGTAATAGTATAAATATGACAATAAACATAAGTATGATATTAATAACTTAAGGAATACAAAAAATCCAGTAATATTGAAATTAGACACATTAATATTCATAAATTTGAAAATGTAGAGTTAACTATTATTGGGTTAGTGCCTATCAATGCTGAATGTTTTGGAGCAAAGAAGAATGTCATGGTAAAAAAACTATTTTATTAGGTCTGTGACGTTGGGCTATTCGCGATTTTTTCTTCATAAACCTCGAGGACTTCATATTAATTTTAATAGCTTACAATTACTGCTTCTTCCCAACTAAAATGAAGCGTTATTAGTTAAATCATATGAAGATAAAAAAGAGGGGAAGTGAAGTGAATTAAGGATAATGATATATAAACGAAATAGATTGAAATGAAAATGAAGAGAGATAGAGGATTACGACTGGTTGATAAATATTTATAATTAAGATTGAAGCAACTTAATTAATTTTGTGGATTGAAAAAGAATTCTAGTTAAAGTATTTAGCTACGAAGTTACTGCCAGAGAAATTATCGAATTCGGAAAGAGTGAACAGATAAGTTAATATTTCGCATTTAAATCATAAATTGGAATAGTTTCATTAAGTTTCGATTTTAGGGGGAATGACAATCTCTATTCTACAGTGATAACTAATAAAGTATTTTGTTTTCTTTTTACTTGTCTTTAATTGGTGTATAGTAATCACTGCTTAATATATTTAATTAGTGTATAACACATGAGCAAAGCAATTATGGGCAGTCGTTACAGATCTTTCAATACTATATACCTATATTATCTAAATGTACTGCATTTTTAAAAAAAATATGATTCAAATTCTTAATAAAATTACATTAAAAATTATTTTTATAGGAATTATGGTTTTAAAATGCACAATGTTTCTACTAAATCTAATAATAAAAGGAAAAAAATAGAAGAAGTAGAAAAAGAAAATATCTGGACACGAAAGTTATATTAAAGAAAAAATATATATCATAAATAATAAATTTTTTAAAATACTTCAGTATTAAAAAAGCATTAAATTCTTCCTTTTAGAGGTAAAAAAAAAAAAGAGAAATCAGAATTTTTAAAGATATTTGTTTAGTATTGAAAATAACATGTTACTTAAGAATATCTCTAAATTTTTAGTTCATAAATAAAAAATTCGTGATAGTAATAACGATAACAAAAGAATTGAATTTTGTAGTTTTTGTAGTGCTGCTTTAAAAATAAACCCTTTGATAAAATTAATTCTGACAATATTCTTAATCAGAATATAAAAAAATCTAATTTTTATTAACAATATCAATATTTAAAAAGGTTTTAAATTTAATAAAAAATATAGGATGATTGATTTATAATTATAATAATTGTAAGAATTTTAAGAGAGAAATAATGAATGAAATTGTAAGAATTATAAAGAGTATATAAGTAAAGAATACCCCACAATGGGATTATATATATATATATATACCGTGAATGAATATATTGGAGAGAGTTCAATGATACCTTATTAATATCAAACATAGAATCAACACAAGGTCTAAAGGAAAAATTGAACAAGGGATCCGGACTCAGCCTAAAAATAGTAGAGCGACTGGAGGCGAACAATTGACGGAGTAATTTTGAATCATGGTCTAGTGAAGAGGGATCACTTGTGTAGAACCGTAATATTCTAACATCCACACCTTGCCAATATGAGACTTTTGAGTTCCGAAAGATTTGACATATATGTCCGCTCCGCATGACAGGGTTTTAGTGGAATCATTGCACAAAACGACATCGATCTTGAGCTCGATATCATGACCAATGTGTATGAGAGAAAGTCACTTTATATTAAAACCTTTAGTACTTTTAATTATCCGTTTACAATATTCGGTAGCAATAGCGGGTTTTAGTTATATTTTTAGTATACACTCACAAGTACTAGATATGGTTACTCCATGTACGTATAACCATCAAAAAAAGGAGCAATTTTGATAACTTATGTAATGTTTATCAAATCAGCTGAAAGTCAAAATTATGATGTTCGGCTATTCGCGATTTTACCTTCACTAATCTCGAATACTTGTTGGTAATTTGAATAGTAAACAATAATTCCTTGCCATCCCAAATGAAACGTTATTGGAAAATTAGATGAAAATAAGAAGCGTAATGAATTGAATTAGAGATAGTGATAAATAAGCGAAATAGAATTATAAAGAAATAGAATGAAGATAGAAAATAGCAAAAAGCTTATAGATATTTGTGAAGTGGATTGAATCATCATAATTTTTCATCTGTATTGAATTTATGCAGAAATTAATCCTAGTTAGGGTAACAGTAGTTGAACCCGTTAAAGGCCAGAAGTGTATGAATCGGAATTCGTGATTTGGTAAGCTATGTCCTTATTATTAGAATAAAAATTAAGATTAGCTGAGTTAAGAGGGGTTTAAAACAGAGCGATATTCTGTGTTGATAGATAATAAACTGAGATATCATTTTCTGATGTACTTTCAATTACAGTTTTGATCTTATTGACTATTTAGTTAGATCTTAAGATGACTGCGGAGTTAAATAATGATGAAAGGGCGTTAAAACAGTTTCGTAACCAAAGAAAATAAATTAATTATTTTAGTAGATTTCATGATCAACATTATGAACATAGTTATTACATTCTAAAATAGATCGAAGATGAATTTTTTATTAAATCATTTGAAGAATGGTCTAAATAGCGTATTTTCAATATTATTTTAGCGAGATTCAAACTTTGAGAGCTTTTTCAGATACAAAACTGTCCCAATATTGATTTGGGTTCATGAGTTTTAATACATATGAAGCTTGATTAAAAAGTAAATCCCATGGGATTGATTATTAATTTCTTACCAGGCTTTCACAATTCTTATTGCACCTGAAATTCACATGTATTCTCTATGAAATGTATCTGTTTCTTTTGTTCGTAAGTATCCATTGTATTCTAAGATCTGAAGAAAATGGCAACCCACATGGTGATCAAATTGAAACAGCTAGACATGATTACACACGACCTTGAGACTCTCCTTCTCTCAAAGATGAAAAAGCGCATTGATGAACATCCCTTTCCTTTTGTTTGTCGAGTACATCTTCTTGACGGGTTACTTCTTTGTGTTGAGTAATTCACTGAAGGAGACAACACTACTTGCGTTGCCTGTGGTTCTACACAACCACTCTAACTACAGATTGATGGACGACTCAGGAATTGGTTTTTTAACTATATATTGAGGTGGATTAATTTACAAAGTTACCGATAGTTTTTCACATTGTCCTTCCGACATTATCGAATGTCTCCGCATTCATTCAGGGCTCCTCCGTAAATCCTCGCTTTACATTACATGCCAAAAGTATAACAAAAAAATATTATCACCCCGCCCTCCATTTTGGTGTGATCCTCGCTCTGATGGCGCGGTCATTCTTTCTTGTAGTCAGTCCTTTGGGATTGATGAGTTGTACACGATAATGATGTCAAGTTGAAACCTGTCATAAAAGACTTGATACTAACAACGACGACTGGAATTCTTCTCTGACGGATTTATCTGACTCTTCGCTAATTGGCAAAATTATGAGGAAATACATAATTTTCCATCCATTTCCAACTGAAAAATTTAGAAACTGTGTTGAAAAGTAAATAATGCATTTCATATAGGATGCATGTAGCTTTTATGTACATCAAAAATTATAAAAATCTGATTGTTAAAAAAGTATTGTCTCCATAGAAATAATTTTTTTCTTAACTGTGAACCAAACTTTACAATAGAGTCTCGTATATATGTTTATCACATCATATCTATCAAATTCGAGAACATTCTACACATGCGTGGTTTTTCTCTTTATCACTGAAGCTAAAAATACATAGTAGCATTAAAATACAGTAGAAGAAAAATGGATCGCATATTTTATACTAGAAAAATGCATCTACTGAAAGAGACGTGAATAGTATATAAAAACGGGATCTCGGATAAGTAAAATCAGAATAAGATAGTAATGTTGAGGTGTTTTTTCACCTGAAAATATTTTCCAAGTTTAGGTACAGTTTTTAGACATTTCATTATGATAGTCTTAAACGAAATAATACACCGTGATAGCTAAGGGTTTGTAGTTGCTAGCTTGTGGCCAGCGTTTTTCAGTCAATCCGGGGGATTGAGATCTGAATCCACTAGAGACCAGCCGTGATGTTCTGTAATTCTGTCTCTGTTTCATGTTGACGTGATGTAGAAGTTTGAAGAAGATGATGCTAACTAGGTGCCATCATCGTTTTTTAAGTGTTGCAAATGACGAGCCTCGTCGTCAATAGCCCTTGTATTGCTTCAACGTGTGACATTAATAAACAATAAATCGAATGAAGTAACACTATATTTAAAACAAATTGATGAAAAGAAAATTGATTTAAAAATTAGTTTCTAGAGTGAAAAACAACAATTATTCAGAAAGGAAATTTTTCAGTTGTATAACATTTTTAAGACAATACTTTTGAATAGGTCTTCATCCTGATTCAATTTAATTATTTATTTATTTCGTTATTAATTTTTCTTGTATTCTTGTATCAAAATTATATTCTTTATATTTTTTTTATAAAAAATGAAATAAAAAACCCAGATTTTCAACAATTTTCATAATTTGCTTAAGAATTACACAACTAAAATATTTTTTGATTTGTTTCATAACCTACTGTATTGCAAATACGAAAATTTCAAGTAAAATAAATTCAAAACTACTGAAAAATATAAAAATAGTATATATTCCACAATTACAACAAATTTAAAAAATAACATTACGTTTAAGAATATCAGTTTTAGAGTATGTAAAATTGTCGCAAGCTAGAAACTTCTTGCATTGAATAAAGTCATGATCATCTAATAAAAAATATACTACTATTCTTGATTTATATTTTAATATCAGAATGAAGCATTATAAATATTTTTAAAAATCTTTATTTTCGCATCAAAATATTCGGATAACAAATGTCCTCATGAGTGAATTCTAAAAACGCTGAGGAATCATAACATATTAAAATATAAATTTTAGCTTGTTCTTTTGCTTTTATTCACCGATTGAGCACTTTCCAAGAGTAGTAAAATACTGCAAGAGCAGTTATTTTTACCCTACATTATGTAAAATAGGATATAATCAAAAACTAATTACTTTCCTTCTAAAAAATGTAATACAAAAGGACTTTTTCTACCATCTATATGAGAAAATATGACAGAAACTATAACAATGTATATTTCTACCACGTCTAATCAATTTCATCTCAACAAGTATTGTGCATAGAAGGAAATAATATAAGATGCAACAGAGAGAATCAGATGGGAATTTGACTTGAAAAATAAATTACTATCAACTTCATCGATGTTATGCATAAAGTAGACCGATATAAAATGCAACACAGTCTGAAGGAATTCGGCGCAAAAAATATATTGTTATCCATTTCATCGTCATTGCACATAAAGTAGAAAGATATAAGATGAAATACAGTCATACGAAGTTTGGCATACAAAATAAATTACTATCCATTTCATCGTTACGGTGCTTTAAGTAAAATGATATAAAATGCAAAACACAATCAGATAGAATTTGGCACGGAAAAAAATAAATTATTATCCATTTCATCGATATTGCGCATAAAGTAAAGTGATACAAAATGCAACATTGGTCGGCACGGAAAATAAAATTGTAGTCCATTTCATCGTAATTGTGCATAAAGTAGAATGATATAAAAAGAAAAACACAATCAGATTGAATTCGGCAAGAAAAATATACTATATATAATCCATTTCATCTTAAATGTGCGTAGATAAGAATAATATAACTTACAAAACAATCAGATTGAATTCGGCAGGAAAAACTTATAACCTATTTTTTTCTGAAAAGTATCGGAAAATAGTCGCACACATACACACAGAATGAATATGTTTGTTTATTTGAATGTTCATCTTTATTCTTTCTTGTTCTTTTCGAACACCAATTTTTTTCCTATAATACCTTGTAGTTAAATAATTTGCATTCAAGCTATGATTTAACTACAGGCCATATTACTGAGGAAAAAATAAATGGGAATTTTAGATATCAATTATTTTTGGATTTCTTAACGGACAGGGAAAATGAACTGCTCTTCAAATGTAAGGAAATGTTTAAATGTAATATTTCATAATTATTTTCTAAAGTATATAATGTATATTGTTCAATAGAAAACTGTGTATTGTAAAGCAGAATTGTAAGCTACTGAAATAAGTGGACGACTCAGGATTCAAAAAGCTGAAATATTTATTTCCATTCTTTATGAATACTCTCTTAAACGTATTTACTACTTTTGATTAATTCATATTTACTAGCTTCGATTTGATTTCTTCACACAGGTGAGTTGAAAAATATAACAATCCGCCTCGATGTATTAAAGTATTTTTCATGACAATAAACTTTTAAATAATATTTGAGTAATTTTAAGTGACTCGTCAAGAATTACTAGAATTGCTTCATTCTTTCTTAAAAGAGGGTCAAATGTTTCATCTGTATATAGTATAAATACTGTGTTGTTTGCATCGATAGATTTCTAAATGAAACGAATTTAACAGTTTTTTTTAAAAATACAATATTGACACTGTTATACTCTATTTTCAAGCACTCATAAAAATTCGGTTAATTAAAGGGTACAAAAATCATAATTTTGAGACACCTTGATCTGGACTAGACCGCAAAGTAAATCGCTTCAACATTACTATTTAAGAGGTGTATTAAACTCATGAAAGAAAATTATTCAAACACACACACATATATATATATATTAAATTTTGTGGGAAATAATTCAAAAATAAATGCCTTTAAATAAATTGAAATAATCGAAAATATGCAAAAAAAAGCAGGCAAAAAAATAAGACGTTGATTTGAACTTTGATTCAACAAGGGTTATATTGCGGAGATTTTCAGGAATGTACTACACACAGATTATAGTGGAAATGCGAAAAAATATGTAATAAACTAAGCTAAAAAAGAATAAAATGGCCATTCCGTGTACCGTTTCTTATAGATAAATATATATTTTGATAAAACTATTTATATTTCAGAAAATGAGACATTTCAGCGCTTTTTTTAAAAAAAATTCCTAAAATTAGCTTATAAATCTCAGTATGTACAAAAATCGTAATTTTGCAACATTTCGTTCGACAGCTAGCACGCAAAGTATACAAAAATATTGCTTCAACAAAACGAATTTTTAGAATTCTTAAAAAAAAGGAATGGAAATTATTCAAAAATAAAGATAATTAATTTTGAAAAAAAAATAAATTCACGCAGAAAAGTTTTTAAGTTAGTTTAAATTAGTGAAAAAATATAGATAATCCGAGTGAATAAAAGATGTTGATTTAAGTCCAAGTCCAGATGTTAGAGCACCGACGATTTATCCAACATACAGAGCTTTACATTCTACGAAATTGTGAAAAGGTATACTAAACTCAAACTACGTTGCATAAGAAGTTCATATTACGAAGATGTTTGATTCCGGGGATTAGGAAATAAGTAAAGAAAATGTTTTGAATAGAGTTTTACCAATGTCACAGATGCAGTTGTACAAAATTGTGAGAATTGACTCTGTCACCATTAACTCCAACTTTTATTCACTGACCTACTTTTGATCACAAGCATTTACTTTTTAATTGCTTTGAAATGATGCTCATTCCTATAAATCATAAGTATTATAACTTTATTAATATAATATTTATTAACATTTCTAATATTTTTTTACAAGTTACTTTCTTCGATACACAATTCTAAAATGATTTGCTAATTATAGACAGAAACAACAGCAGATAAATGTTACAGATATTCTTTTATTATTTGAATTTATAGAATATTTACGTATGTATGGATAGCCCTAGATTTATTAACCTTTTTCAGATAAAATATAAGTGCAAGATTTAGTTGTTGCTATAAAATGAAAAGCAGTCGCAGATAATATATGATCTTATCAATTATCGGAACTTCAAATGCTCTGGTTCAAAGGCTAACAAGATGTTATTATTGGTGAAAGCTTTTCGCGTAAGTGAAGAATGATGAGGTAATATATTTACCCATGCGCTACAACACCAAAAGGTTATTAATACATACATCTCAAATTTTAAAAAAAAATCATTCGAGCTTACAAAATGAGTATTAAAAAACATTTTTTGAACTTGTGGTTTGGTTTAAATTCTAGCACAGAAAAGTTAAATAACCAAATTTATTTACCTGGAACATTAAATATATAATTTTTAGCATATTTTTACTCGTGGTGGTAGTACATTTTCCAAACACAATTGTTGTTCAAGATATCAATTTTTTATATTTTGATTTCAATTAACACTTAATATTTTATCATTAAAATTATGTTTGAATTTTGATTATGTTTTATTTGGAAGTTGAGTTACTGTTATTTCAATATTACTTGATCATGAATTTCTTTGACCGGAAAGGCTCTAAAAGGCTGCCTCTTTTTTTCATTACTGCAAGACATAATATCTCAAAATTTTATGTATCACTAAACCTGAAACTTTATATATATATTTTTATATAACTATACCTTCAGTAGACTATTCTTGAGATTTTGTATTGAGTAGAAGGTTTTTTATTACGAGGACTATTCAGAAAGTAAGGAACGTTTCCGTCTGACGTCCCTAGGCGCTCACCGATCACGTATATTTTGGTGCCTGCGTGCTCGGCATCTCAGTCGGCGTCCAGACATCACAACGGGAACATTTCCACGCTGCCCATTTTTTCGATATTCAAATTTAAAATGGGCGCTGCAATTAAAAATCTCGCCAGTTGTGAGGTGCGGTCTGTGGTACGGTTTTTGCTGGCAAAAAACCTAAAACCTATGGAAAATTATCGGCAAGTGTGTGAAGTGTACGGAAACATCGTAATGAATGAAAGTTCAATCCGAAAAGGGTGCATTCAGTTTAAAAATGGCCGAACTGGTCGTTAAAATTGATGAAAAGATTCGTGAAAACCGCCGTTTCACAATAACGGAGCTTTCGCTTAGTTTTCCACAAGTTTCACCGACTTTGTTGTTTGAAATTGACGGCAGAATTCTATGACGAAGGAATTTCAAATCTTGTCCACTGCTATGATAGTTAAGTGCCTGAATTTGTTTAGTGACATTGTAGAAAAGAAGAACTTTTGTCACGCTTTCTGATGTATATAATAATTTTTTTTTCTTGTACTTAGCTTCTTTTTAATCCCAAAACGTTCCTTACTTTCTGAATATCCCTCGTATAATAAGATGAAATTCATAATGATATTTACAGAAAATTTCAGCGTTCAGAACTCGAACTACCATAACTTCCAAAGTAAGGGCTATATTATCAATATAATGCTCTTTCCCCCACTCAAGATAAGATTATATTCTATATTATTCATCTTACAAAATATCTATATATTTATTTACTTTTGAGTTATCAAATTTTGCGGATAGTTTTAATTTTGGCTCATATTTGTATAAAATGCTCTTGTGACATTTAAACTACACACTAAAAAAACTTTTCTTGGGTGTTTTTCTAATTTTGAAACCTCATAAGGTCATAAAATATGCATTAATACGCCAAATTTATGTTAATTCGAACAATTTTTTTCGAAGTTGTACTGATATCTTAAAAGTATAAAAAAAACTTCGGTATGAACGTTTCTGAAATGATAAGAATTCTTGAATAATGCATTAAAAAGATTCTACATGTTTAAAGAACTATTTATCGTGCTTGGAGTAAAATATGAAAGAGATGCATTGTGAATGTTACAGAGTCCTGATGCCACTGAAGCTTAGTCTAGTAGCAGGACATATGCGCGTAAAATCTGTTGTGACTCAAAAGTTTTCGAATTGGTGAAGTATGCACATTTAAAGAGCGGGATGAAAGTTTAAGTGTTTCTCTCGTTGCTCGATACACTGGTTCAAGATTATAAGGTAAGTAAACAAAAAGTAAATAATCAATCAATGAAAACACTCTAAATATATTAATAGCAACCCAAGAGGCAATTGTTTTAGTTGGATCACTTTTAATATACCAGATCCCTTTTCAATTTTTTTACCGTTTGCTTCAATTTTTATTACATTTACGTAAAATATATTCAATTTAATCACTTATTGTTTACTTTCATTTTAATTGTATATAGCTGATATAATATTCAATTTAAAAATTTATTGTTTGCTTTCGTTTCAATTACATTTAGCTTAAATATATTCAATTCAATAATTTATTATTGAATTCCTTTCATTTTAATATCGAAAAAGTTTACGCCATCACAACTAGAAACAGCCGATGACATCAAATGGAAACTGTCTGCAACGAAACTCAATAAAATAGATAGGAAATATTTATACGTTGGAGTAATGGATAGGAATATAACAAACTTCTCTTTGAAATATCATTCAAAATGTACCTCCTCGTATCATTAAGATGATACTGGAGTGGAGCATACGTAGTGACTCTCTTCAAAAACAACGACCGGTGTTAAGACACCTAAAATCTTAGGTTTTTGCCTAGTTGATAAGGCAATGTTCATGCAACGGGACAAACTTTCTCCAGATAGGTTGATCTAGATTTCAAATCATCCTCGCCGCTCAAAATAAACCGATGTCCTCCTCCTACGAGGCAAGAAAAACATTGCTCCTGCCGAAGAAGAAATAAACAACCAAAAGTGTTTAAAATAATAACCACCTCATTTTAACACAACGATATGAATGATCTTAATCTTAAGATAATTCTGTACTAAGAATGCCTTCCTTCAAAATCTATAATTATTATTCGACATTTTTGATATTACACATGATTTGACTTATTAATGAATTTCATACTGAGAAGCGACACCAGTGCTATTTGCGATGGATCTTAGAATTTTAAATTTCGGTTAAGTGACAAGATTGACACTCAACCATTATAACTTTCACACCATCTTTATTCGAAGACATTGAATCTCCGCTTATTAAATGGCATCAGCCACACTATATGACGGTTCTTTAGAAATTGGTTAGGTTTTATTAAAGTTGCACTAAATGCAACGCAAAGTCTATTGGCGACGAACCTCGTAGTTTTGAACCACGATCAAATGACGTGGATGACACCTGAGCTCTTACGCTCCTCTTCTAACTTCAACACCAAGCCAACGGAAGGATTTGGGTCCGGACAGATATTTAACGGGCATCAGCCCCGGCTACACGTCGGGTCTTTAATGGCAACAAGGCTCGAACCCGCGACTCGACGAAAATCGCCAGCCGCAAGTCCGCGGCCATGACCACTTGGCTACTGCGGCCAGCGACTCCTCAGAAATGGCAAAACTCAAAACCTATGATTCGACGGAAACAACGTCACCCCATGTGCCTGCGACCATAACCTTTCGAATATCGCAGTTTCGATTGTTTTTAAAATCCATTTATGAAAATCATTTTCTATGTGGATGTTATGTTTCATGCAATGTTTTGAAAAATATTTTGAATTATTTAATTTTTTGAAAAATATTTATATATTAGAATTCTTTCTTGGGAATCAACAACACCACTCGTTTGGCTGTTTTTTATTCTAAATTTTCTTTTCATGTCGCATTTAAGATGTAATCCTGACATTTAGAATTTTTTTTTGTACCAATTTTCATGTAGTTTTTAAACTTTTGTCATATTTTAAACACATGTTGGGCGCAGTTTAAGCAGATTTCGTCTCTTTCATTCATTTACTCTAGTAACATAGTTTCAGATAATGTTTGCATAAAATTTTGCTCCTATTTAAATATGAATTTAAAATTTTTATTAATGTGTTTTTAAATTCGATCGTGGCCACTGTAGCCTAGTCTTCATGGTCGTGAATTCTTCAGACAGCGTTTCCTTCTTCGAATCAGGGATCGAGTCTAGATGCCACGAAATACCCACAGTATAGGAAATTTGATACATATTAAATCTGGTCGAGGTTTCAAGTCCTCACTTTGACGTGATGTGGAAATTTGGAGAGGGAGATGACGGCTCAAGTATCATCCTCGTAATTTAACTGGTGTTCAAAATTACTAGGTCTGTCACCAAAGGCCCATGTTTTGCTTTTCAATGTGACGTCAATAAACAATAACAATGAATTGAATTATTAATAAAGATTTTTAATCTTTATGAAAATAATTTTTAATATTGCAATGAAATCGTTTTCATAACGAAGTCTCCAACGCTTTTTTAGTTGGTAATACACCTCAAAAAATTATCAAAAATAATTAAAAACACATATGAGAATATTTCTTTCTTATAATACAAAAAATATAACTTTAAAATAAAGTTTTTGTTCGTTATTTTTATAGTATATAGAGCAACAAAAGCTGTTATCCTATATATAGATATATTTGAATTGAAAGGAACATTTTGAACAACGAAACAAAATGAAAAAAAAAAAATCATTTTGAAAAAAAACATGCATATAAATAAAAAAGAGAAACCTTTAAAATAAATACAGAGTTCCTTACTAAAAAAAATTGTTGCTAGACAGTTGAAAAATAGTCTGCTTTAAATAATTCCGGTTGCTAAAAATAAAGGACTATCTATACAAATTCGTTTCGAACAAAAACAATTTTTACCTAAATTTAGTGATGTCTGTGTCTTGTGTTCAACTGGAAAATTTTTTTTAGTTCAACATGAAATACTATTAATTATTTTATACGGGATTGAATGATTGGTTTATGAAGGACATAATGGAAGCTGTTGGTTGATTGATTGGTTTCATTAACGTCACATTAGAAGCAACACGAGGGCTCTTGGAGACGGAACTCGTAATTTTGAACCTCGGTCAAGTGACGAGGACGACACCTGAGCTGGCACCCCCCCCCCTCTCCTGACATCCACACCACATCAATAGGAGGACTTTTGGCCCCGAACAGATTTAACGTGCATCAGCCCCGGCTACACGGCGAGTCTTTGGCGGCAACAAGGCTCAAACCCGCGACTTGACGTAAACCACCTTCCGCGAGTCCCCGACCATGACCACTTGATTATCGTGGCCATAGAAGTTGCTGTTGTTGAATAGATTCTGTGTTGGCTACGAAGCTTACATCTCAAACTATTGCTTTTCGTGTGGTGAGGATGTCAGAAGTGGGGTGCCAGCTCAAATGTCGTTCGGTTTAATTAACGGTTTAAAATTACGAACTTTGTCTCCAATAGTCCTAGTTTTGCCTCTAACTGCAACGGTAATAACGAATGAATCAATTGAATAAAAAAAAATTTTAAAAAAATCGACGTTCATGATTAAATATATTTGGATTTAATAATTAAATAAAGATATATTCGTTTTTCAACTTAATATCTTAATTTGATCTCAACTACAGCTTGCACGTAAAAATTCCATTTTCTGTTTTATTTTCTTTGAAATCAATAATTTTTTTCTAAATTCAGAGATATCTTAAAAAATAAATAACAGTTATTTTTAGTTCAATTATTACATATTTTTATTGTATCATATGAGTCTAAATTGAGGACTACGATAATCAAGTAACATGATCGTAAACTCAATCTCCCGTCCTGCTTCAGTCGAGTCAAGGGTTCGAGTCCTGATTCCACTTAACACCCGTCGTGTTACAAATTTAAATATATCAGGGTTCTTAGTCTTCGTATTGGGTTGGTGGGGAAATTTGAATAGTGAGTGCTACAGCTTAGATGTCATCTTTGAGACTAACCTTCTTGTTGCTTCCAAGTGCAACATTTATAAGCAATCAACCAATCATTACCCACTATGGTTTGAAAATTTAATAAAATCATAATTTTTCCCCCTCTGTTTGGAGGGGGTGGTTAAACGATATTCAAGATCACACACATTCAGTGTTACAAAATAATTTTTGGCGGGATGTAGAAGTTTTGAAACAGGCATAAGCTTAGGTGATGTTCTCGTCACTTGACCGAAATTCAAAACTATATGGTATGTCTCCAGAAGCTCTCGAGTTGCTTCTAAGTGCGAAGTTTATGAACATTCAAACAGTTGCAAAAAAAAACGTTTAAATTCTACACTTGTCATGGTTTTAAGTACTTAACTAACTTAAACCTGAAAAGGAACTTTTTAAATCATTCAAAGTAGTACCTACATTTCTTAAATGTAAAATAATTCAATCGTAAATATTATAAAAATCATAAAAAAATAATAATTCCCTTTTATAATAAGGAATTTTCTTACTTATGAAAAAAGAATCTTGTTGGAAACATTTTTTATTTGTTCAGTGATTTTCTTAAAGTTTATTTGATAAAGTTTTTATTGTCTATTTATTTATTATACTAACCATTTTATTTATTTGCAGTTGTAAAAACACATAGCAAAAAATATCGTAAATTAATTTTTAAATTTTTTTTAATTAATTTATAATATATTTTGAATAAATATAAATTATAGGATATATTAATTTATTTTGAACATGAACGTTTAAAACAACAGTGTAAATATCTTATGTATAAAAGTTTTATGTACTGACGAGTGAACAAGTGATAGGGAAATTTAATGGCATCAGAGCCAAATGAGGCTATTTTTCACCAAACAAGATTTAACTGTGATTTAGACGCTTAAAAATGGGGAAAAGATAAAAATTGGTTGGCAAGAAGGAGGATCGAAAATAGAGAAGGATCGCTAGGGACGCGTCAAATGTGCTCACTGAAGACAACAAACCCCTTGGGGAAAAAAAACTCTAAGGTACCTCGGGTAAGTGATACCCGTACTTACCTGAAGAAAGTAAGTCCTAAGGAGATTTCAGTACTGACAACAAATACAATTGTTTGAAATATTAAAAAGTAATACACTTTATATTATAATTATTAAATCAGTTGTTATATATATATATATATATATATATATATATATATATATATATATATATATATACAGTTGTGTGTGTTTCTTAAAATTATTATACTCTGCTTTCATTTACCAATTAACAATAAGTTATTCCTAAATTTATGTGTTTCTTGTAAATTTTCATTCGCATTACGGAAAAAATTAGTTTTATTAAGAGAAAAAGAACAATTACATTGCATTTTATATATAGATGGCTTTTTTAAAAAAAATGTAGAATTTTAAACAAATATTTGGCGCAGTATAGAATAAATCCCAATATTACCTCACACTCGTTCACTTTTATGCATCAAAATATTTTTGTCAAGTGCAAGACGTCAAGTTGAAGAAAAATTGAGAATGTTATGAGAAATGTAATTTCCACTGACTTTCATTAGAATTTGATTTTTATTCAATAATTGCAATAAATAACACATACGATAAAAAAATTTAGATTTCAGAAAGAAAAAAAATTACCTAGGATATCAATTATAATATTGTAATAAGAAGTTCTGATGAACCTTCAAAGCTTAATCAAAAACAAGATTCACATATAAATGCAGTTTAATATCATTACCAATACCAGAACACAGTTTTAATCAAAATGAATTTTAAAGTTTCTAAGTTACGAGTAACCTATTTTCGTTTTCTGTACCTTTGAACTCGGGGGGAAATTACACCTCTTCCCGCACCGTACCTCTATAAGCGGAAAAGAATCCATCGAAAAAGTTCTTTAATCTCTCTTCTGGACCTTAACATCCCATTCGACTCTGAAACCAATCCGCCGCTAGGTGTCACTCTCATCGGTCCTGAGTGGAATCTTCCCCGTTTCTGTCCAAATCTTTTTACTCCCAAAACCGGTGGCGCCCGATCCAACTTCAGTCGTTGCTTCGACTCCGTTGTGAACCGGTGGTTCGGTGAAAAACTGCTTCCAGTGTTGTGAGCAATAGGGAAAAATTCCGTGTGTCTTTCGGGCCGTTCTATCTACAAACTAATTAAAAGATTTTTCCGGATTCCGGGATTTTTCGGACTTTTTGGAGAGCAACATGCTGTGAAATAATTATGTCAGTGTTGTTCTAAGAATTCTTGTGTTCCTGTAATTGGATTTTGAAATAGAGTATATCGTTCTGTGACTTCTCGAATTGTTTCGAGATTTTATATACTTGTGAACTGTGTGGTAAAGAGAATTTATTAAGGCGAAAGAAGTAAAAAAAAAGCACGTGTCTTTTGATTAAGCTATTTGCTCCGGATTGTGGAAACTTTGCCGATATCAGAAAACAGTGAACATGTTTTGGGACTCTTTGATCAAATCCTTCGTTGTTTTGCTGATCGTCTTGGAATTCACTCAAGGTAGGACTTTTAACGATAAAAATAAATCGTTTGGTTAAATTTTTTTTTACAATTTTTCAAATTGTTTTTACTTTTTTGTTTTCTTGTAAAGAAGATCCAAAATAGTTTTGATAAAAATGGATGCATAATATGAATAGCTTTAAGATGCAGCCACATCTTTTTTAAAAAAATATGATTTTATCTTAAAAATGCATTTTTATAAAAACTAAATTACTAGAGCTTAAAAATTTTAGAATCATTCTGTTTTGAGAAGAATTTTTGTTAAGTTAACTAAAATATTTCTCTAATAACCAAACAATCGAAATAATAAATATTTTTAGATATTACTTAACATTTTCTTCTGAAAAGATCGCTTGCCAAAAGTTCTTCAAATTTTTTGAATAATTATCTTTTAATCACCGTTGTTTTTAAGTTAGATAAAATATCCGCATTCCAACAAATTTTAAAGAATCTTGGAAATAGTTTCCATCTCTAATAACTAAATAATCGATTTCATATAAATGTTCTCTGATATTGTTCCAAATTCTCTTTGGAAAAGATCACTTTCCTTGTAAGTAAAAACAAAAAGTTTTTGATTTATAATATTGGAAACTGAAGCTGAATTCCTTTTCGTCCCTAAGGAATTGTTTCCTTTCTTCTTCCTGAACAAGTTTTAAGAAATTCTTGTTTTCTAAGACTGCAATGATTTTTATTGTTTACAAAAGCTCACTTTAATGCGGTCATAAGTTTGATATTTGTTTTTAAATTAGATTCACGTAAATAATTTCATTTATATTATAAATACCTGGGGTAACCTGTTTAATTTGTTTATTATTAATACTATAAGTAAGAGTCATCTGTATTTTTATGTGCAAAAAGTTTTAACGATATAGGAATAATTAAAATTAAAATGTTTTTAATCAAAAAAGTGTATAAAATTTTTTTGACTGTATAAAAGAAAATAAGTGGTTTTAACATCTGCATAATTTCATTTATTTAAAATTGTAAGTTATTTTTATCAGTTTGTGATTTTCTTTTTAAATATTTAAGTGTGTTTTAGAATTATTTCAATTTCCATTGAATCATATCATATTTTTGTGTTAATTAAAATAAAATAGTTTTAAATGATTAATAGAACATTTCGTAGATAAAAAAAATTATGAAGGCTTATTAGGATGTTATGATGCGTAATGGAAAAAAACTTGCTTATAACCCATTTGCACATTTATCCGATATCGAGAGAAATTTGACTTGCAGTCTGTATATTTTTGCTACTTTTTGTGATGCATGAATTTACTCCGTTATTAAATACTTTATCGACAAAATTTCAGTATATTAAAATAACATTGAAATTTATAATTTTCATATTTTTTTTTCTTTATTTTCGTATACTAATTAAAATTGTTATAACGGAGTGTGCAATAATTATGCTGAGAATTCATACTTATTAATAGTTGTGTAAAATTGCAAAATAATTTTTTTTCTTACTTCAATGTAATTCGGTCGAGGAGTAATTTTTATCTGAAATGCATCTCTATACAATCCAGCGAAATTACATGGGATAATAGTCATTAATAATATTTTTTTTTTAAAAAAAAAAAGAAATTTAAAATCTAGTTAGTGTAAACGGTAACATGCGCATAAATTTCTTTGATTTTAAGAATTTTCTAGTTCTCAATTCTTGCGCAACTGCTTAATATTGATGAAAGCCTAGTCATTTATCAATGTTATAAAAAAATTATTGAAAATTCGGTAAAATAGGAAAGGAATATTGATAATGTAGTACGAAAAATTACCTGCTATTTTATTTTGTTCTTCTCAAACATTTAGCTAATAAAACATAGCAAATATACTGTTATATTATATTTATGAATTCTATACTAATACATAAATATTTTTTTGTTATTCGTTTTACGTAATAAGATTGTTGTTGCACATTTTCAACTTAATTAAAAACTGTGGAAGCTATTTTGGAAGAAGAATTTTTCTCCAAACAACGTAATCAATATTTTTGTTTATTGTAATATGCCACAGAACATTAAAAAAGTTACCTGTTTTCTTCGTTACTGTGGTATTATGAAGAATAAAATAAAAAAAAAAATAGTCAATATTTCTGAAAAATAAAGTCCATGGTATTTTTATGCGCATAAAATTGCACATTATTATCCATTATAATATTACGATAAATCAAACGGCGAGTGACTTCAAAAAGTCCTTTGTATTTTAACATTAGATTTATACCAAACAAAATCCAGATATTATTGATTTTATGCTAACACGTATTGTATATTTCGTTGCATGTAATTTATTTTCAACATGTGCTGAATATTTTTTCGTTTACGTTTTCTCCGACTCCTTTTTTCCGTCTTTTAACATTGTAAAACAGTTATTTTCTTTGTGTATTCCTTTTTTTTCCGTCCTTTGTGAAAACACATCGATACTAAAGCAGCTATTCCATCATTCATGAGTGATACATTGTGGATATTGAGTTGAGTTTGTGATGATAAAAAATTTTTCCTCTTTTAAAGGACTGCCTTTTACTAAAAAAGTAACTAAATTTCAGGTGTTTATATTCTGAATCTGTCTTTCAAAGGGACTGAGAAATTTAATGTTTTTGGAATCAAATCGTTTACACGACGTCTGTAATAGTTCCTTTCTGGATGCTTTGAAATTCAGAACGATTTGGTATGCTATAGATTATTTTAGAAATGTAGTCTCAAGATATATATTACCCTAGTAAATGCTGTTTCCCGACTTAGTTGAATCTAAAGTAGTCTTCATATGCATTAGATCTATAGGTCCCAAAGGAGTCGGTACCACCCAACCGTGGACTTTGAAGATATCTAAAAGGTTGTATTTGGTCCAAGACAGAAGACGAGGATCTTCTGCCTCCCTCTTATGAAATTCTCGTAAGAAGGAGCTGAAAATAATGATTAATACTAAAAATAATCTAACACGCGTTTCATTATTAGTTCAACATTTTTATAACGTTGGACTAATCTCGATTTTCTCTTCTCTAACCTCGGGTACTTTATAGTAAACTGTGAATAATTTTAATTATAATTTTTTCCCAACCCGAACGAAACGTGATTAGATAGATTTGATGAAGATAGAAGTAAAGTAAATTTTATTAGAAATAGGGATGTATAAGGAAAATTTTGAGAGGAAGATGACGAGAGATACAGGATAGCGATATATTAATGATTTCTAATTTCGATGGATGTATCTTAATTAGTATTTTTGGATTGAAGTGAATTCCAGTTAAAGTGCTAAGATAAAAACCGGCTGTTAAAAGATCTGTTTGAATCAGAACGAGTGATTAGGTAAGCTCAGATTGCATTATTAGAGCATTATATAATATTGACGAATTAAGTGGGATTCGAGAGAGAGAGCGATCTTATCTATTCTCCAGAGATTATTAATAAAGTATTTATCTTGTTTTTTCGTATTTTTAATTGAAATCTCGTAATTATTAATTGTTTAATTGAAAGGAACAATGACTATGTGTTGAATTAAGTAATCAAGGGCAACAGCGTCACAGTCTTTCAAACAATATCAATCCACATCAAGTATTGATTTATTATAGCTTTGTTTTCAATACCTTTTGATTAATACATGAACGAATAGCATAACCCCTAACACACTGCATGAGCTCCTTAATATGTATGCATAGGTTTCGTATCGATTAAAGAACTTAGATTAAAAAGTTTGCACTGGTCACGGGAAAATTATGGCTCCTTCCGACACTCCACCACAAATATTGGAGATTTTAATTCAATGGAATTTCCTACTTTTCTTCTCAAAGTTAGATTATTACTTTCGATTATAGGGAGTAAAATGCATTGAGTGAAAAATATAGTTGGAAAAACATTGGTTTACGTTATCGGTTTCAAGAACGGAAATATTTTTTTTTTTTCCTGTGAAAAGATTGTGGTGATTTTTTGAGAAGAGGGTTCAAAACCAAAACAGTTTGATAACGTTTGCCTTTGAATATCAGACTCATTTTCAGTCGCAAGCCAATTTCTAGCATGTAGGTCCCACCAGCCGCATTCAGTAGTTATGATAGCTTTCTTTTCTTGATTTACCATCATAGCAGGAGTACTGTTCTATGCAAATTTTATCTCAGTGTTGTGGCCGCGGTAGCCTAGAAGTCATGGTTTCAGACTCGTGGCCGGCGTTTTTCGTTCAGTCGCGAGTTCGAGTCTTGGCCATTAAAGGCCCGCCATATAGCCGGGGCTGATGCACTTTAAATTTGTTCGGGGCTCAAAGTCCTCCACTGCAGTGGTGTGGAAGTTAGGAGAGTGGGTGCCTGCTTAGGTGTTGTCACAGGTCCGAGATTCAAAATTACGAAGTCCATCGCCAATAGCCCTTCTGTTGCTTTTAGTGTGACGTTAATAAAACCAAGCCACTTATATAAGTGTTTGTAGTGTCTATAGTGATGTTTCGTTGTTTAATTGTAACCAGTTACATTACTAAGCAAGGACTTGGTAGCCTAGTGGTCAAGGTCGTGGACTAGCGGCCGGTGGTTTTCGTTCAGTCGCGGGTTCGATCCTTGACCGCCAAAGACCCGCCGTGTAGCCGGGGCTGATTCACGTTAAATCTGTTCGGGGCCCAAAGTCTTCCCGTTGGCGTAGTGTGGATGATAGGAGAGGGGGTGCCAGCTCAGGTGCCGTCCTCGTCACTTGACCGTGGTTCAAAATTACGAGGTCCGTCGCCAATAGTCCTCGTGTTGCTTCTTGTGCGACGTTAATAAAAACTAAACTACATAACTAAGCATCAAGGGAATTGTTTATATTTTATGTATTGCCTAAAATATCTTTGACTCTCTTTCCTTGGAAATACTTATTTAATCAGGCATTATCTTTTAGTTTTCCAACCTCCTGGTTTCGATAAAGGCATACTGAATACAGGATTCTAAAATAAATGCGAGTAATCGTGAACTCAAAATAATTTTTAAAAATTTATAGGAATTTAAATTTTTCTAGAAGATTAATTTACCCACACAGAATAAATGCACAATTTTTTTAAAAAAAAAATCCCCACTTTTTCTAAGGCCATTAATCTAGAATTCTTATTAAATTATTTTCTCCGCATTGTTTGTTTCCCTCAGGGGTTTACCTTCTTCAGGTAAGCAAAGGTATCTTGACCCCGATGAGTCTTATAGATATTTCTTTCCCATGGTGTTACTGTCTTTGGTAAGCAATGATGACACACTCCCAGGATACCCAAACATTTTTTCTCTATCTTTATTTCTTTTTTTCGCTCTTCATGTCAACCGATTTTAACTTTTTTTTTCCAAATTCTTTTTCAATCGTCTAGATTGCAGGTTCGCATTGTTACTTTTTATTTACTCACTTCACTGCTCGTTACTTCAATCTATTGTTTTTTGAAACCAAATAAACTGCTGTTTGTAGAAAATGCAACACCATGAAGGAATCATCAGAATCAAATGAAATTCGCAGCAAATGTCAATTATAGGATATTATGCAAATTAATAAAGTTTCAGAGCCATCGCGCGTGCGCGGCGCGCGCAGCGCCCTCTGAATTGATGCTGAAAGCGTATAAATAAAGTGCTGTAGCGGGACGTTGAAAAAAGTCTATGATTATTTGTTAGTGGCAAACGTTTAGTGAGACCTGAGTATGCCTCCACGACGGAAGAATAAGAAATTCAAGCAACTTACGGAGTTTGAACGAGGGAGGATAATCGGCCTTCGAGAAGGAGGATTTTCCTATCGCGCAATAGCAGCTCGTATGCAGCGGAACAGTTCCACAGTGATGCGAGTTTGGAAGCAGTGGACCGACGAGCACCGAACAACTCGAAAAACAGGCACTGGACGACAGAAGGTGACGTCAGAGCGCGATGATCGACACCTGCTCCGCATGGCGGTGAATGATCGCACAGCTTCCTCCAGGCAGCTGGCAGCACGTTGGTCTACTGCTACAGGTGTACAATTGTCGGCTTCGTCAATTCGTCGTCGTCTGCTGCGCCGTGGATTGCGTGCAAGGGTGCCTTTATACAGGATTCCCCTCTCGGCGAATCATCGACGGCTGCGTCGGCAGTGGGCTCTTGAGCACAGAGACAGGCGAGCTGATTGGCACCAAGTTGTCTTTTCAGATGAATCACGCTTCAATTTGTGGACCCATGATGGCCGTGTTCGTGTTAGACGTTATGCCGGTCAACGCTGCCTTCCTGAGTGTATTATTGAACGACATAGTGGTCGAACACCCGGAGTTATGGTCTGGGGTGCGATTTCGTATCATGGACGATCCAATTTGATACGAATTGAGGGTAATCTCAATAGCAACAGGTACGTCGGTGAAGTGCTACAGCCCGAAGTCGTTCCTTTCCTTCAAGGCATCCCTGGAGCTATCTTTCAGCAGGATAATGCACGCCCACATGTTGCGCGGACTGTTCGAGACTTCTGTTCAGCACAACGCATGCAACTTCTTCCTTTGCCTGCTTATTCACCGGATATGTCGCCTATTGAGCACGTGTGGGATATGGTTGGTCGGCGTCTCGCTCGTGATCCGCGTCCTGCAGTTTCCAAAGACGAACTTTGGTTGCGCATACAAGCGATATGGAATTCTCTTCCTCAAGCAGATATTCAACATGTGTTTGACTCCATGCCACGTCGTATAGCAGCACTTATTGCAGCGCATGGTGGCTGCACCAAATACTGATTTCGGACGCTTAATTTGTTTCTTTTGTTTTGAAAATTTCATCATTTATTTGTATCAGTACAAGTCGTTTCTGCATTAAATTTCATTTGATTCTGATGATTCTTTCATGGTGTTGCATTTTCTACAAACAGCAGTATAAATCAAGATAAATAGTTGTAATTTACAACATTATGTGCATCAATTAATAAGCAAATGTTATCCAGATGTCTAGATTATTTCTTAGTGATAATAAAAACGTTCCGATATACCATTGTACCTAAGATTTTTAATTGTATTACAATGAAACTGTTTTACAATGTATAGTTGTTTATTTTGTAACCAAAATTTTTGAAATGCGAAGATGTGCATTACTTTTGACTCTAACTAACTTTATGCCTTCTATCCTTTAAGGACTTTTAATGTTTATATTTTAGAATTCTTAAGGCCCCCCCCCCCTTTTTTTTTGTCAAAAAGAGGATCTTATATGAAGACATATTCGTCATTCAAATCTTCTTAACTTGCAACACAGCAAACTTCAGACCGATACCCAAGGACCATGTATCAGATGAAGGAATTCAATGGTTTCTATATGATGAATAAAAATTCCTTTTTATATCTTTCAATAAGAAACATCTTTGATGAAAACTTTTTTCAAAATTTTAAGCTTAAAAATCAGGGGAGTTCTTTTACACATTTAATATACGTTGCGTACAACTTTTCATTCAATGGATAGATCCAAATTTGAATGTAGGAAAATGTAAAAGTTAGTAATCAATCTCAGTATTTTGAAAGAAGCGGAATTATGTTCCAACTTTAGGTAAGTACAGGAATTGCAAACCCCAGGTGCATTAGATATATTTTTCTTTCCCCAAGGGGGCTCGCCGGGTTGTCGGGACTGATGCACATTAAATCTGTCGAGACACTAAGTTCTCTCGTTGGCGTGATGTGGAAGTTAGGAGTTGGAGGTGCCAGGTCAAGTGTCCTCGTCACTTGACCGAGGTTCAAAATTATGAGGTCATTTGCCAATATAGCCCTCGTGTTGCTTCTGGTGCGACGTTAATTAAACCAACCAACCTCCCCCCCCCAATGGGTTTTATTCTTTAGCAAATTCACATGACGTGCTCCTGAGATACCCTAGCTATTCTTCACTATATTTGACCTTCCTTCTTTTGAATCAATCTTTACTCTTTCAAATGTCTAAATCACCATCGCATCTTGTTTGGGTGCAACGTAGCCATATCTTCCTACTGTGCCATGAAACTCCTTCACTCAATATATCATATATCAACTAATCCTGAGAACAAATGAAAAAAAAATCACCTAAAAGACTCGTATAACTTTTAGATTTAACAAAAATTTTGAAAAATCGATGACAAAAAAAGTTATGTCCTTGGAAGCATAACTTTTCAATACGCCCTCAGTACCATCTATATATGATAGACATCCTTGAAGTAACAATGCATCAGATAATTATACGTATATTGCTTCTAAAATATTTTCGCTTATTAAGTATCTTGTGTCAGGGTTGCTTTTTTTGTCTGCCATACAACTTACTCATTCAATGTTGCGAAAGTGAGTTTCATTTTTGTTAAAGTGAAAATATTTACTTCCTCCGCATTTGATTGATTCACCGAATTGTTAAGAAGTTTCAAAGCTAGATATTGAGTAAATTTCACTATTTATCCAGTCAATATATTTGTTAACTGAAGTTGATTTAAAATTTAATCCAGCGTAACATATATGTTTTGAAAAGGGGAGTCCCAATTTAATTCTCCTTGAACGAGAGCATACAAGTTTATTCCCAATTTGACTCTCCTTGAATGAGAACATGGAAGTGTGTATATATTTCAGATAAATTTGATCTTTTAAGTCATTTCGGCATCTTTTGGCTATTCCTGATTGGCCTGGTTTATTTGCTTTTTAATGCCTCGTAGAACCAACTGTATTATTGGTTATAAAATTTTTATACCTTCTTAATAAGATATGTGAAGTATGAAAATGTGAGTGAGATTCATGTGACTAATGATACTTTAAATAGATTAATCTCTAATAAATATCAAAATAGTATGTTGGTGATATAATCCGGAAATAAATATTACTACCCACTATTTTTTTATATTTTGCAAGCTTTAATTTAATTTGCTATATTCATATGTATGTTTGTAAAAAAAAATATGTTTTTCTAATTCAAAATTTAACCCACATCCTTATCGAACAGAAATTTTTCATACTCGTATAACTCTGATGATAATGCATACAATCAGTGACTGATTTGGGAGGAAGGCTTGAATTTTGTACTTTAATTTTAAACCACTTCATAGCAGCCGATTGAGTATATATTTTGCTTATACATATAACTCCGACGATGATACAATATTATGGTATTCTCAGATTGTGACGGACTCTTGGAGGAAGGGGGTTCCTGCACTTAACACCCAATCTAATTGCGCCACGTAATTGCTAAGACTAAAAAGTATTAAATCGATGTAAAAAACATTTTTAAATTAAGTTTTTTTTAAAAGATGGATTGAAAGGTATAAAAATATTTTTTAAAGAAAAATTAATACATAATTTATGAAAGCTTGAGGGTTTCAATACATGTTTTGATCCTATATATAAGTAGCTATGGGGTACTTAGTTTATCGATTATTACCTAGGTATATATTAGCTAAACGACTCAAGTGTTTATAATTTGTTATTTTACATTTTTGAAAATTTTTGTACCTTTTAATCCATCTTCAAATAAAAAAAACTTGATTTAAAAGTGTTTTTCTTACATTTATTTATATGGTTTTCAAATAATACCGTTTAAGGAAATGCCATTTTTTTGACAAGACTAAGTTACTCTCAAAACGATATAAGATATCTTATCAGTTTGGTGCTATCCTTTTCATAAGTATGCGTGAATGTATCGATGGGATCTACTCATTTTTATTTAGAGGTGACAAAAATTGAGATGTTGAAATCCGATCTTTGTTAAAAAAAAAGTTCTGTGTAACCTTAACAAATTGAATTTGTGTTTTTTTACCACGACTCTATTCAAACTGCGCACTGATTAAAAAGTCGATACCGAAAACTTTTCGGATAGCAGTTCATCTTCTCTCAACGTCATTACCGGACAAAACTCTTCGTTAAATTCAACCTCAGTGCGTGTGATAGATCTTTTTAAAGTGGTGAAAACAGCAATTATTTAATCTCACTCGCTTGAAAACAAATGCTTTTATTACAAACACATAACGACAAAAAATATATATAATAGTATTTATAGCATTTTTAATTTAAAGTTTTTGTTTTGCCTTGAGGAAATATGTATAAGCGTTCATTATGATTAGTTACTAAGTGAAACGTATACTAATTGTTAAATATATAAATATCATGTCAAGTGTATGCATACTGTAATGTTTAATACATAAATGTTAGCTGTATAAATTTAAATACACATCTAAAAACTTATACATATGAGTCTTTTCTACATGGTTATTTTAATTAAATGATATTCCATATTTCGCCTTTCTAGGGTTTTTGGAAAATATGAAATACTCGATCCTTTTTACTGTACAAGTCATAATTTTTGCGCGGTTTTTCAAGAAATTTATCTACCGTCTAAAAAGATTTAAATGTGCTTATTTTAAAAAGTCATGGAATGCATCCCGTTTTTTACTTGTACAATTCTTATTTTTTATTTCAGTTTTTCGGAGAATTTGCCTACCGTGTAAAAATATTTAGATGTACTTATTTGGAAAAACATGAAATTCTCCCCCCCCCCCCCATTACTACTCTAATCTCTTTAAATGGTTTTTCGAGGAACAAATCATCCGTCTACAAAGAATTAAGTACATTTATTAGAAAAAAAATATATAGCACTATTTTTATTATACAAATATTAATTTTTTTGCACTGTTTTTCGAGGAACGTATAGAATCTAACGTGTGAAAAATGTTAGGTGTACTTATGTATGTTTAAGATGACTATCTTCAATACTAGGGTTCGGTGCACTTTAAACAGGATATCATCCGTTATGCCAAATCGCGGTAGCGTAATAGTCATGGTCGCGGATAGCATCACGTGTTCGAATCCTGGTTCATCTAAAAACCCAATTGTATGGGGGGGGGGGCATCACATCTGTCAGGGCTCAAAGTTGATACAATGGGGAGGTAGGGGAGTGCTAAATAAGCCTGCCAATACGCAAAGCTATAGTAGCTAGAACACTTCGTATTTCCCAAGTAGGAAATTGGCCAATCGAGTGCAAGAAGTTGTTGGAAAAACCCTGTTCTGGCGGACACACCTCCTTAGACCGTTGGTACTGAAAGTGAAATCCGCTCCATTACAAGAGGTAGATTTTATTTAGAACCGCACATGTATGCATAAGCATGCCAGCAAAATAATCACTATCGATATCTTTGAAAGGTGAATAAAGCTACGGAAAACTTATTTAAAGCATGATGATGAGTCTGGTTGTTGCTCTATAATTCACAAGAGTGCAAAATGGAGATAAATGTACCCATTTAACTGTGATGTCTTCATCATTTGACGTGGCTCAGAATTACGAGATTCGTTGCTAATAACCCTCCTAATTGTTCCTCTAATGCGACTTTAATAAAACAATAAACCTACCAAGATGTGATGAAGAAATTAGAAGAATTAAATACTAATTGACGTTTTCTTTAATTTTTTTCACTTTACCGTGATTCAAAACTATAAGGTATGTTACAATAAATCCATTATAGTTAAGCATATGCAACATATTTAAATTTTATGTTTGTGAGTCTATAACAGCAATATTCATAGACGCGAGCTGCGTAGATGATGATAATCTAGTCTGTGTTTGATTCTAAACCAATGATTTTCGAGAGGAATAATAAGGTTGTCTCACACATGTTAAATTTAACTGGACTGCATAATCCTTATCTTAACATGGAAGTTAAGAAAAGGAAACACAAGCTCATCTGTCATCCTGGTCATGTAATTAAAGAAATTTATCGCCAATACCCTTAAATTGGACAATAGCTGTGGCTCATCGCTGTCTCCTCATCGAGAACACTCCATAGCTAAGTTGTCATGGTCAGCGTAATTTAATCCAAATCATGGGATTGGGTGTGTGTGCCACGGTTTTCGTTCAGTTGCGGATTCGATCCTTGGCCGCTGAAGACCCGCCGTGTAGCCGGGGCTGATGCACGTTAAATCTGTTCGGGACCCAAAATCCTGGTGCATGGTGCAGAAGTTAGGAGAAGGTGCTAACTCAAGTATCGTCCTCGTCACTTGACCTAGGTTCAAAATTACGAGGTCCGTCGCCAACAGCCCTCGTGTTGCTTCTAGTGCGACGTTAATATAAACTAAACTAAAACTATGTCTGTGTGCCCCATTCCATTAAAGACTGATGTGTAGCAATGATAATGTACGTTAAATAATTCAGGATTCAAAATTATCGAGTTTGCGTAGTGGGAAAGTTAGAGAAGATGTCAGTTCAAGAACTCGACCTCGATTTCTAATCGTAACTCATCATCGTCCCTCAAACGTGATTTAAAATTACAAAATTCATCACAAATAGCATATTTCTTGCTTAGTAAATACTCTGCTATTTTACATTCCTCTGTATTTTTTGAGGACTCGACTGCAAGATCGGCCACGAATCCTCTGCAGATCGAAGTCCTGTTAGACGATATTCGACGTCTCATTTTAAGCCATTCATCAGGCATGGCAGGAATCTTAGAATCTCCAGATTCATTTCAAACTCCATTTGGTAAAGCCCATTATAGGAACATGGATTAAACGGGTGAAACGGATGTCAAATTGACTCTTTTCCCCATTAGACACACTCGTTTCACACATAAACATATTTTGTTTGGAGAAACTGCACCTGGTGTCCTTCCTGTCATGTCCCATACATTGTTTGTGGTCGCGGTAGCCTAGTGGTCTTAGCCGCGGACTCATGGCTGACGGGTTTCGTCTAGTCGTAGGTTCGAGCCCTTTAGACCCGCTGTGTAGTCGGAGATGATGACGTTAAATCTGTAGGGACTCAAAGTCCTCCAAAGGGAGTGGTGTGGAAGTTAGGAGAGGGTTGTCCACATACTTAGGTGTCGTTCTCGTCACTTGACCGAAGCTCAAAATTACGAGGTCCATCGCCAATAGGCTTCTGTGCGACTTTAATAAAAAAAAAAAAAAAAAAACCATACACAGTTCATCACATTTTGATCGACTGCCTGATTTTTCATCATCATCATCGTCATCACACTTTCTTACACTCAGCAATTTTAAACTTGTCTGACTTGATGAGGAAAAACACCCACTGTAACTTATTTTCTTTTTTTTTAAATAGAATTAGTCTTTTACATCTTATTTGAAATTTTAACCTATCATCTGTCATTTGTTTCATAATATTTTTAATAATTTAATATAGTCTTCAATGATTTTAACAAATGTTTGGCGTAGCACAAAGCCTGCTTTGCCTCTTACGCTGTAAAACTCAACAATCGCTCATTCACCCTTTGTATTTTGAAATTTAATTCCTGATTGTTTGAACAAGTTCTTTACGTTACTTTGTAGAAATAAACTATTAATCGGTTGCCAAGATGACTTGATAATTAAGCTTGACTTTAAAATTGTATTTCGTGGAATTGGCTGGCTAGTGCGCTTTACTACTTGCACATGTGGATATCAATTAGGTTTAGTGCAAACCTACCAAGTCCCATTCCCCAACTGAATTTCCCCAAGTCGTGTTTTCCCTTTGTCAATCAAATCCATTGATGTTCAGTGTATTATTGTAAAAGAAAACCATTTCAGACGAAAGATCTAATGACATGAAATTCAGTTTTCTTAAAATCTATGGATTATTTTGTGTTTCACTCACCACTATACTATTCCTTCTGTAAATTCACTCTTACCAATTACCCAAGACGTTGGTTAATTCAAACCCCAATAGTTAAAACTTCCGTTGCGAGTATAAATTCCTAGACATATCTACGCGTCCTGCAATTTAAACTTCCATATTATTGACAATTCTTAATCAGAACTTAATTCACTTACTCGGGAACAATTTTATCAAAGATTCACGAAAACATGTAATTAATCCCAAATGATACATCCCTTCAGCAAGATTCTCATTTCGAATATTATACGTGAGTCTATTTCTCCAAAATATTGCCCAACTATTTAATCCTCACGGGATTAGAAATTAAAACAAGTGTAATAAGTTTTCCTGATTAATTTTGAAAAATCTCCTCAAGCGTGAAATAAAAGAGGGATCTAAGTATTTATTTTATAGAAATTGTTAGAGCAAAATCATGTCGCAGTTTACTTTTTATCGCACCTAAGGACTATTTCTAAAGGGAATAGAATTAGAATTCAAGCGATTGTGTTTAAATATTTAAAGTGCTGCGAACTCCACATTTCGTAGTTAACGTGATTTGTTACAAATTTTCCAAACTGCAAAGCTAAGGCGAAGCAGTTTTAGCACTATTATCTTTCATTATTAGAGTAAATTGTCGACGTTTCCTGCATTGCGTGGAATAGTTTCAGTACGAAGGTAAACTTTACAATGGTACTCTGAACCAGGGAAACGTTTAAAGTGTTGTATTGCTGAAAGATGAAAATAAAAGCATTTTTGCCATAGATAGATGGTGAAAGTGGGCTTTCAGAATGTTATGGATTTTAAAACAGTTGAATAGTTAATATTCCAAGGATAAAATTAAAATGGGGCTTAAATTGTGGCGGATAAGTATTTGTTTCAACATGCAAAACCACATGAAGAGTGCGTGCTGAACTATTTGTTGAAACAGCCTGCATAATTCTTATATACTCACATATTCTTTTAACCCAAGATATGTATAACTAAACTTAAATCAATGTTACTCTGTAACTTATCTTTCGACTCGTATACTAGAAGTTAAAAGCAAATATATCATTATATTTCCCTTTATTTTTATTCCAAAAAACTAGCGTAATTGAAGAGGAATATCAAAATATTTCAATTAAAAAACAGAAACCTGTTCAAAATTGCGACTTTCGGCTATTCGCGATTTTTTCTTCTGTAACCTCGAGGACTTTTCGGTAATTTGAACTGCATTCAATTGGAACTGCTTTTCAAACCAAATGAAAGGTGATTAGATAAATTACATGAAGATAAGAAATTCAATGCGTTGAATTAGAGATAGTGATATGTTAGCGAAATAGAAAGGAAAGTAGTGGATAAAGATAAGCTTCTCATAGATATTGTAGATAAGAGTGAATCATTGTAATTAATCATTTACATCGATAGTAATTTGAAATGACCCATAATCAGAATAATAGGAGTTGAATCTGCATTGAAATGAGTGATCTGGTAAGTTAAGACTTTATTATTTGAACTTAAACTAGAATTAACTGAGTGAAGAGAGTCGAGAGAGACCGACCTTGCATATATTCTTTAACAGATAGTAAAATGTTTTGTCCTGCTCTTACGTTTCTACAATTGGAGTTTTGTGAACTTTATTGATCATTTTATTATACAGTAAAAAAATGAAAGAAATACGTCACAAAAATTAGTGCTTTTACACGTGGCAGATGTCAAAAGTGTGCTGTCCACAAATACTCATGTTACAGTAGTTGCATGCAAAATTAGTCACTCTGAATTTCTTAGATGGACAAAAAATACAAATGAGGAAGGGAATATGAGAATTCTGATTCCTTCATAAAGACTGCTGTGTACTGAAATTTTAAAACTCATATTTTTTTATACCGAATTTGTATTAATTTGTTTTTCAGAAAAACAATATTCGAAATTCAGTACTGCACATAAATAGTCTTTTCAGCTTGAAAATAAACAGTGAAATTTGAAATTATTTCTGAGATAGGAATTGAAGTGGAAGAAGCCCTTTCGATGAGAAAAAATTCTCGCTATGCCCCTGGCTAGGAGTTATTCTGATTTATTAATATGAATATGAAATAGAATACAACTGAGGAGATGAAAAATTGCGATTCCGTTACAAATAATATCAAGCAAATGCAATATAATTCAATGAGATATTTTATTAGGTTTTTATTTCTGTGACAAAAGTATATGAAAATGAATTGTGTTCTTAGGATAAATAGCATAAATAAAATTCCATAATCTTATAGCATTACAAATAATACACCTATGCACAAATAATTTTCCGTCTCTCTCTCTCTCATGTAAAGAATTGTAAAATACATAAATAAATATACAAGTTTTATTTGTCAAAATGTGCTAAAAATTATCACGTAAGAAATATAATTGATAAATAATTTAATCTTCTAATCCTCCATTATTTTTTAACGATTTAATTTTTAAAAAAATTGTTTTAGATGTGTGTGTGTGTGTGTTTATTGATTGACTTATGGAGGATATGGAAGAACAAAGGACTATTATACCTAAATAAATCCTCTAGGTACCTCTGAAATCCACCAGATTTGATCCTCCCTTGACCGAGGTTCAAAATTACGAGGTCTTTCGCTAATAGCTCTTGTGTTGCTTCTAGTGCGACGTTAATAAAACCAAACCAAACCAACAGATTTGAGCCTCGGAACTCTCTAGATGCGGACAGTTATGTTGCATTTCTGATTTTGTGTGAATATTTATTGTTTTGTTTCGATCAACCACTAAACTGTTTCTTTCATGAATAACACAATAGTAGATGTTAAAGGAAATAGATATTTTGAATTTCATTAGCTTCAATTTATTACTTCTGTTCCACCCTGGCCGATCATGATGGCCACGGTAGCCTAGTTTTTATACTCGTGAACTCCTACCGTGTTTTCGTCGAGTCGTAGGTTCGAGCCCTGGTCTATCTAATATCTGATGCACGCTAAATAGGGTCAAGGTTCCAAGTCCTCAAGTTGACGCAGAGACCACAGTTAAATCTTGTTTGGTGCAGCATAGCCATATCCGGCTTTTGCGCCAATAAACTTTACTTTCAATAAAGTTGGCGCCGTGTTGAAGCTTGAAAAGGGAAGTGCCACCTTAGGTGTCTTTCTCGTTACTTGATAGACGTTCAAAAATGTGAAGTCCGACCCCAATAGCCTTCATGTTGCTTCTTAGCGCTATGTTGATAAACAATCATCATCAAAACTTGGCCAACTGAAGCATATGAGCATTCCTTTATACATAGAACTATGTGTTCAATAAATTCTCCTCGATTTTATTTTTCATTGTAATTATACTAGTTTTAATAAGTAAAGCCAAGTCCCCAGAGAAAAAGGACAAAAATGTATTACAAGTATGCATAAAATAACCGAATCACCTGTGCAACAATATAGATTTATCAGAAACAATTTGAGGCTAAAATTTACCGGCATTATAATGCCTTCATATGCATTCAGAGATTCTATGTAATCAACGTTTGAAAATATTACACATTATGAATAAAACAATTCGATTTTTATTTTATTACATAACTGAAAATTTAGTTTAATCTATTTTAAATTTTCCCTTTTAATATATCTAATATTTATTGTTGTTTAAGCAATCAAAACATTATATTGATAAAATTCTATATAGCTCAGTTATAACCATATTCTATTTGATTGAAACATGTTCATCTGCATTTGTATGCACTGAAAAGGTTCATCTCGGGGGCTTAACTTCTACAAAAGAGTATAGAATTTAAGTCCCCATGGTAACCTAATGATATTTCTTCTCTCCCATGAGATTTACTGTCTTTAATAAACACAGTGACGTGTCCGCGGGATTCCTTAGAAACGTTTCCCAATTTTCTATCCTCCTTATTGTTAACCAATACTTAATCTGTTGGTCCTTCCTTGTTTGTAGATACGATTTATATGCGTAGCAATTATCTAATACAAAACACACTTTATTACTAATATATTAGCAAATATATAACACACAGCATGGTCAAATATTATATTTTTTTCCAATACAATCAACCAATCATTCAATTTCCTTTAAAATTCTTACTATGAAATTTGTATATCATCTTAAAACTATCATTCTAATATGAAATAAATAGGGAATAATAGCTTTTGTTGCTCTATATTCTAAACATTAATTAATCAATGAAATAATTTTTTATTTCAGATCAAATATATGGAGTTTTTTCATTTTATAACGCTAACTATATTTTAAAATAAAGGTTTAGTTGTGTATTATATGTATATTTATAATTAAGTCTGATAATAGATAGTGTATTTAAACATTTATATATTATATGCATATGTATGTATAATTAATATGCATTGTGATATAAATATTGAAGATTAATTATTTAGACAGAATTTTGTTAGATACAATTTAAATTCACACTCGGTACTTGAATTATTGAATTCGTTCAAACTTTAACCTTTATTTCGCTTTAAATATCGTTTTTAAATACACGACTATCGGATAATTGTGAGTTCCATCTAACATAAATGAAAGGAAATATTTACATCATTTTTGAAAAGGTGAGAAGAAGATTTCAATGAAACAATTAAATTCACTGAAGCATCCAATATCTCATCTTAAATAATGTTTTTAAACGCATTACACTATAGCAATGGTACATTCCACTTAGCACATAAGAAAGGAATATATTCGCAGCATCTTTGAAAAGATTAGAAGAAGATTTCATTGAAACAATCCCTTTCCTCCATAACTAGTCTAATGACCAAACAATCTCAACCGTTGTATATCGAAGTCTATAGCAAAAGCTATTGTGAAAGTCTCGCTTCCTTCATGCTAAATTAGATACTTTGGGAAAGAACAATCGAGAGGTGCAATTAGCGTATGTAATTCAACTTCCGAGGCGGTAATTCAATTTCTTTCTTTTTCTTATCCATTTATGGGTGAAATTTTTCGATTAATTGCTGCTTCTGCCTCCAACAGATGCCTAACGCAATTTGACAAACTAGAGGGACACTGTGAATCGTAATTAGCAACATATTTTGCATTCCTTTCCTTCACTAAGGAACTATTCTAAATAATAGACAAATCCACAAATTGGATGCCGTGCATCATTTAAGTCGGTTTCTTTGATCTACTGGGTATTTGGAATGTTTTTGATCCCCTCTAATCTTCCATTTCTATCGGAGCTGGCTTCTGCAGAAATTCCCCCATGAAAAACGATATCGTTCAGAGATTGGATTAAGTAATTGCAGTTTAATTAACCAAACCTTAATTTGTTTTAATTAGATATCGAATGTGTTTGTACATTTTTGTATTTCGATTCTGATAGTTTTATCTGCCTTATCTTTCTCATCTGGAGACTTAAGAGAAAGTATATCGAATTAAACGAAACACTTATTTACCAGCAAATAAAATATTCCTTGCAGTGTTAAGAGGAATTTTATGGAATTCAAATGAAGTTATTGGAATAAAGTTTTCCTTTTATATTATATTTTATAGCATCGAACTACTTCATACCAAAATGAGACTATATATCCTGCATTAAACATAGCGACTAGTATTGGCTCATTTAGTATTGTCGTGATGGGTCCTTTCTCAGTATATTTATTAGCATTAGAGAATGTGATAGATCTTAATTTATTAAATGGTATCTATAAAATATTTTTCTTGATAATATGTATGAACTTCTTAATGCTTATGACTACATAAGTGTGCATTTAGGATTTTGTAAATGTAATTGCTATCATTATTAAAAAGAATAAATTTGATAATAAATTATTCACTAGGGAATCTCTCAACAAGAAAAATTAAAATCTTATAGTTTCGCTGCACTTATAGCTATATTTATGATGCATACTTAGGAATATGGAAATAGCGTCAGACTAGACAATATAAGTCATTATCCTAATAAATAGAATCGAAAAATTCTCTAAAATGTCGTGTTAAAAATTGGGAGAGAGGAATTCATTACTTTTGTCAGAAGTGTGCTGAACCAGTATTTCTCAAATCCACGAAATAATTTCCCTTCAAATTACTATTAGTGGCCGCGGTAGCCTAGTGGTCAAGGTTCCGGATTCGTGGCCGGCGGTTTTCGTTCAGTCGCGGAGTCGATCCTTGGCCACCAAAGACCCGCCGTGTAGCCGGGGCAGATGCACGTTAAATCTTTCGGGGCCCAAAATCCTTCCGTTGGTGTCGTGTGGATGTTAGGCGGCGGGGGGATGCCAGCTCAAGTGTCGTCCTCGTCACTTGACCGTGGTTCAAAATTATGAGGTCTGTCGCCAATAGCCCTCGTGTTGCTTCTAGTGCGACGTTAATAAAAACTAAACTAAAAAAAACTCAATTTACTATTAAGGCTCAGCCACCACAAAATTTGATGTTTTCGTTTTTCGTACATTTTTATTGTTTTCTCCCTTTCTTTTTGAATTCGTATCAATAAAAAAAGAAAATTATTTAAAACAAGAAAATTATGTCATTTTCCTCCTCACCATAAGAAAATCGTCCCTGAAGAGGTTAAAATAAATTGGAATACTTCAAGTACGTTACAAAAATGGAACGTTCATGGAAATCTTTTGTGGAAAATCGCTGTTAGTGATATTATTTACACCGGATGTCCATAAATTACTATATGGGCTTCCTTACCTCATTAAAGAACAAGACGAAAAATATTGCATTTTCATCAAGTACAACTCAAAAAGTTTATGAAAATATAGTTACGAATGTGTAAACGTAATCAAATAATTAATTTTAAAATTTAATCAGATATATAAATAACTTATTAATGATTTCTGATTACAAAAATAGTTTCTACATGAGACTTTCATGGCACAAAACACATCAAGATTGAACCAAATTTTGCACCGTTCTCCAGCATTTACTGTGTATTGCTTTGGGTCACAACAGCAATACTACGCCTCAATTCATTCAGTGAGGGCGCAGGGGTTTTGCAGACAATGTCTTTGACATACCCTCAGGCAACATCCAATAACCAACCAACAGAATAGGGTGATAGAATGATCTGAAGGCTGATCTTTCCTGGACGTATTCCTGAAGCGACGTTGTGTAATGGTGATGGATTTTGTCTGAAAGAACCACAAGAGGCACATTGCTTTTTCTAGAGCACGTATTTTGAATTCTTAAGTCTCAGCCTTCCACAACGCAACGTCGCTAGAGACGCCGCATAAAGTGGCAGCAATTGTTTTCTAGTATACTAGGCAAGAAACGGAGTTTCGTCTCGACGGGTTACCTGCCTACAAAGACTTACGTATGGAAATTACTTAAATTTATTTATGTTTTGAGTTCATAGTAGTTGTACTTTACGAATATGTAATAATATTTTTTGTCATGTTCTTTACTTAAAACCTGCGAGGTAAGGAAAACCTGTCAGTAATTTAGAAACTGTACGTGTTACGTATAGGTTCATTACATTCCAAAAAAAGTACCTTGTTATGCGAATCTGTATTTTACGAAACACAGCTAGTTCAAAAGAGAAGTTAGGCTTTAAAAATTTAGAATTTTTTTTATTATACTTACATAAATAGGTGCAGAAATATATTTATTATTAAAGCAATTTTCATTAAAAAAATACTACATATTAATACTCGTATGTGTTAAATGTTTTCTTTGTTAAATAATGATATAAATTAATAAAATGTTTTAAATTCTCTTAATGTTTTTAATTAAGATAATGATTCAAATTAATTCTTTAAATAGTGTTTTCTTCGTAATTCCGATAAATTTCAAAAACTTGCAAGCAAGTATAATACATGAAAAATTTCAAATAGGATCTTGGGCAAATGTAAGATCTAACTTTTTTCATGCCATTTTGTAGGAAGATTTATGGAGAAGGGGAGTTGCTAAAACCTTCCGTTACCCATAATGTCCTATCAGATGGTGTAGGCTAGATAAATAATAATGAAAGACTAAAAGACAAGAACTAACAATTTATTTCCAACTTAACAACATGACTTTAAAGGTTAAGACTTTACAATAACAACTCGACCTTCACAGGTCTGGAATCTGCGAAGCAAGTGTTTCGAGCAAAGATCGCTCCTTCCTTTTCTACAAATCAGCTTGCAACTCCGCAGTCAAAAACGACGTCAAAAGATGACGTAGGCAGCCGCCACAGATTGAAGTGCTGCGAGAGAATTTAATTCTCCAACTATATCAGTGTAAATGGTGTTCTAGTAGGATGTTTTGTATGAGGGTTTTCCTAATGTTTCAAATCATGTTAATTGATTTGATTGTTTATTAACATCGCACTTAGAATCAACACAAGAGCTATTAGTGATGGACCTCGTAATTTTGAGTCTCCGTCAAGTGACGAAGACGACACCTGAGGTGTAATCTCACTTTCCAAACTTCCGCATCATGCCAAAGGGAGGACTTGAAGCTTCGACATAATTGATGTGCATCAGCCACACCATTATACGATGGGTCTTCAGAGGCATCCGGGCTCGATACCACGATCGATATTGTTAAAATGAAGCAGTGATATAGAATTACTATGCTATACAGGAGTAATCTTTTTTCATGAATCATATTCTACAGCAATTGTAGATGTGTTATTTATTAGCAAATTTGAAGTGCAATAGGTAGATGGAGGTTATCATGAAACCTGAATCCATCAAAATCCATTTCGTGGAGAAAAAAAAGGCAAGCTTTTGTGTTTTTTAAAACTAGTCGAAAAAAGTTAGCTCTAAATGAATCATCCTCTAAGTCCTTGTTATATATTACTTATTTCAACTATTACAATGCTTATCATTGCAGTATATTATGAAGTTTTATAGAATTAAATTACTCTAATTTAAATTAATTTGCGTAGAATCAATTCAAAATGAAAAACTTAATTGTAATTTAACAAAAGGAAGGAGTACTTCCCTTTTATCTGATATATAAAAAAAATTCTGCATTTGTTGAGTGGCACAGAAGATCCTGGGCAGCTATGTCGAAATCTTTCAAACATTCCTTAACCAGTTGTTGACGAGGTTCAAAATTACGAGATCCGTTGCCAATAGCATTCATACTTATTCTCCGTGCGTTGTTAATAAGTAATTTCATCACATTAACCAGCTGTTGAAGTATTTTTCAATCACTCATCTAAATCACCTTTTTAAAGGAATAACATATATTTTCCTTTCAAATCCTGATTCGTTTGAACCTCCCAAAACCCACAAGCAGATTATCATAAAATGATCAATAGCATCTAGTAACTAGAATGATGAAAGCTTGTTAAACATTGTTTTAATTGACATATCATTGGTGGGATCCTTTGTCCAACGGTAAACTTGACAATGCTTTCCATAATAGTCGCATCATTTCCCAAGGTTCTATCTTGGGATAAGAGTTGTTAGTCACTACATGCTTGAAGGATTACTGAGTGATAGTCATTGAAACTCCACAGCGGAAATATGGCAGGTAATTGAGATTCCCAACCTTGTTAAGAGATCTTGACACTGGACCACTCGAGTGATTTAAACATTGTAGTGTTTCGATCATAATGAAACATAGGGAACGTAGGAAACTGGCGCACATATCTGCGTTTACAGATTAGTATGAAATAGTAGCCATAGGTTTCTGAGTCAACGTTTTCGCGTGAATTCAGGGAAGCATGTAATTCTTATGGGGGAGGAATTGCAATTTGTGATTTGATTCGAGGGTTCAGGCAGAATAACAGTTTCAGTTGTTATGTATTCTATTTGAATGTTATCGAGTTTAAGAAATATTTTACATAAACGTAAAATTGTAGTTAATATGTAAAATTTTATGAATACTAAAAGAATAACGCGTAACTGATAACATTATACTAATAATAATAATATAATGAAATATGTAATATATTTCTCAACTTTGGCACATTTGAAACAGAATAATTTTTTAAATTATTACATATTCTATTTAAGAATTGTTAGGTAGAAGAAATATTTTTGTAAAAATATTGTTAAAAATATGCTTTCAATTTTCTGCCTCGCCTGGAATTTTCTATATCGCGCATTTCCGCAAATGAGTGAGTATTGTTTATTTTCGACGCCCTAAGAAGCACCGCAAGAAGATGTAGAAGTGACGGGGCTCGTAATTTTGAATTTCGGTCAAGTGACGAGATCGACTCCTCAACACTGGTGGATAAGTGAACGTGTCAAGTGTGAACGAACAGTTGTAATGAAGTAAAATCAAAACTCTCCATTCACCAATACAAAATATACCTTTAGCTTCTGATAGAGATTGCCACTTTCTATTAGCTAGTCAACTGTATTTTAATTTATATAATTTTAAATATTATTAGTAAATTATTTCATTTCAGTTCAGTTGCTTGACAAATCGTTTCAGATTTTCTGATATAGTCACCGTGGTACCATACCACAAGTTTAAAACTAAAAAAAAAAATCTCTAAGTTTAAATAATTCTCAGCAGTAAAAAATAATGCATTGATTTTCCAGAGATTATCAAAAATATAAAATTTCTAAAGGAATTTCGAAAACAATATCAAAGGTGCCTTCAAAAAAAACTCCCATCATCTTTGTCTGTTCTTTTCCCTTTCAATCTTAAACAAAGAGAGCATAGACTGTACTGAGAAGAGGAATAAAATAATTCCATTGTGCTAATAGTTGCTGTTTTTCCTTTCCTCAGACAAACTGAATGTAAAAGGCGGTTAAAATAACCTACACACTATTGTTGCAGACTTCCCACATTGTTTGATATGTTATACAACACAAAAGTGAGATGATGAAGCCTGGAAAGAAAAAGCCCTAAGCCAGAAGAGATACAAAAGATCGTTATAAAAGTGGAAAATGTGAACAACGTTTATCTTTTAATCCAACTGAATGCATGTGCAAGCATCAAATTAGTTAGTGTGTATATAAGTGTAATTTATCTTCTCCGGTTAGTTAAGCTAGGGATTTGAAAGTAGTAGTCTGGTAATAGTTTGAAGATTTTGGTCATTTCTTTATATAGGAACGATACTGCATTTTTTACTGTAAAGGAAATAGTAGTTAAAATTGAAATTTTAGTAGCGTCTGCAAATATTTTTTAATGCTAAAGATATTCTTATTTGTAGAGATAAGAATAAAGATATTGTATATTTGTAGAGGCAAACGCACACATTACTAAAAGTTTGATTTCGAACTAAATTACTTTTAAGTCTCAATGGGGCCGCGGTAGCCTAGTGGTCAAGGTCGTGGACTAGCGGCCGGCGTTTTCGTTCAGTCGCGGATTCGATCATTGGCCGCCAAAGACCTACCGTGTAGCCGGGGCTGATGCACGTTAAATCTGTTCGGGGCCCAAAGTCCTCCCATTGGCGTGGTGTGGATGCCAGCTCAGGTATCGTCCTCGTCACTTGACCGTGGTTCAAAATTACGAGATCCGTCGCCAATAGCCCTCGTGTTGCTTCTAGTGCAACGTTAATAAAAACTAAAACTAAAAACTTTAAGTCTCAATTTCGACGCTTTTGTAGCTTAATGGTCACTTACTGGTCGTGATCGCGGACGGCGTTGTTTTCAACGAGTCATGGGTTCGAACCCTGATGCCTCTTGAAGACCCGTTGTACCTCGACCAGATTTAACGTGCCTCAGTCCTTTAAATCTGGTCGAGGTCCCAAGCCCTCCCGTTGGTGTGATGTGGAAGTTTTGAGAGGAAGATGCTTGCTCAGGTGGCGAATTTGTCACTTGACTCATGTTCGTCGGCAGTAGCCTTCATGTTGTTTCTCAGTGCTGTGTTAATATACAATCCCACATTTGACGCCTTTTTAACTTGAATCGATTGCGTTTATGTAATTTTTGACAAAAATTCTTAATATAAACGAATTTCAACAGATAATTTTAAAGTATTTCTTATTATTTTAAACATTTCTGTTAAGTCTTTTTTTTCCCTTGGTTTAATTTGATTCTTAACTTTTATAATTAATTGAGTGCTTTTTACAGGTTGTATAATTTGTTAAACTTTTCAGGTTTTACAATTATTAATGCATTTGGAAATATTTCTTTTAAATTTAGAGTTATACACGGGGAAGGTTTGGTTTTTTCCTTATAAGCACTCTCATTAATATTCCTACACATTTTTTATGAATACCATACGCATACACGTGCTCACTACTCACAAATAACGTTTTCAAGTATAAATGTATTAAACGATATATTTTAAAATTAAGTAATTTAAAATTGACATGAATTGTTCTTTCTTATTATATTTTCATATAACATAAAGAAAATATTAATTTTATGCCTGACGTAAGAAAAAATGTATATTGCTTGTATTCATATTATATTGCGGAGACCTATCTCAAAATGTACTGTGAGAAAATATATTTATGTTTTTCATACCATTTATAACTGTTATTATTTAAAGTATTGATTCCATAATTTCTTATGAATTTGTATTTATCAACTAATGTTTTTGTTATTTATTTAGCTATTTATTTTGTTTATTTAATTTTATTTCATTTTACGTATTTTATTTATTTTGCATTTGAAAAGTAATGAAAATGTTTTGAATGTTCAAATACTGCACTTGAGATTTAATCTAAAAAACTAATTTACTTTAAAACTTTTCTAAAGGTTTGTGCATTGTTAAAAGATATTTACCCTTCATAACATTTAATTTGAATAATAATTCTAATATTTTTATTCAGGAAATATTTGTATTGTGCATTGAGTATGCGGATTTAGCATGGTACATTTCGTTAAACATTTTATACAATTCTGAAGAAAGCAATTAAAATTAAATGTTTTTTGCGCGAATTAAACATTTTTTAAAATACTTTTAGAAAATTCTGTGCGTACAGTAGCTTTGAGAAGATTTTATTTACAGTACTTCTTCTCTACCTTGTAACTTTGGGAGAGCTTAGAATAAAACATAAAATTGCGTACCTCAAGTTAAAGTATATTGCGTGTTCTTATTCACGAACGAAATTTACGCGCACATTTACAGTGAATTTTTATGAAGAATTACAAAAAAGGGGGCTAAAGGTACCCGAGAATACTAAAATGAGTTAGTACAGAAGTTCAAAGTTGGGGGAAGGGGAATGCTAGTAAATCAGAAAACAGACCCTTAGTATGTGTGTCAAGATTCCCTAAGCAACCTGGAAATATTAATCCATGTTGTTAGTTAAAATGTTAGTATACACGCAACTTTAACAACAGTTTAAAATGTTCTGTAAACGCACTCTTACTTATATACTTTTAAGGAATAGTAAACGTTGAAATTTAAGACCAATGCAAAATTTATGTGATGGAACAAAATAAATACGGATATTTATTTATAAAGAGGGATGAGCAGTTTAAAATAATTCTTTAATTTATTTCTAAATGTTGTAATATTGCTTAATTACTTTAATTTTTTATCGATTTTATCGATTCTGCTTTTGGAGAATCCTTGTTTCCTTTCATGGCTGAGGCTTGCACTTAACATTCAATCGGATTGAAATTTTGCTTACAAGGGTAACTCACGTGATTACTTTTTTGTTTTACTTTTCAAGATTAAAAAGAATTAAATGTTTGTAAAAACATTTTTAAACAAAACTTTTATTCAAAGATGGACTAAGAGGTGTTAAAATCATTTTTAAGTATAAAATAATATATAAAAAGTTGAGATGCATTAATATTTTTTTTATTTCGTAAGTACCGTAAGGCCGCCTCAGCATAAATGCCGAATTTCAGGAAAGTGGAACCAAAAAAGTTACGCAATAACGCCACATCATGGTAAAAGCCTTAGTTAAATCGCGTTGGACAGCGCTCCGAATGTCATAATAGTCGCAAATTCTTGACCTATGTCGTGATATATGGCATATCAGTTAAGAAAATATACTTAGGTTCACACACAAGTACATTTATAATTTTCCCACGAAAACAGTTCATAAACTTAATACTCATACTAAAATACTTACTCATGTTGTAAAGAATATTGCTACAAATGTGTATTTAAATGAATTACAGAAGAAATTTTATCCTTGTAATTCATCAAGCGACAGAGACTATTTAGACTGACGTGAATGCTAATTTGATGAGATAGAATATAATTGTGCCAAAATATTGTTTAGGGTAAATAAGGCATGTAGATCCGTTCATGGAAAAAAAATTAAGCTCAATTAAATTCGCAAAAAGTACCTGGTGATCTTCTTTGTGAGAGTAGTATCAAGGTGATTCAAATTATTTACAATGACATCTTAGAGAATACTTTTTAAGTGCGCCTAAGCTGGTAGTTATGGTATTAAATGTATCGGTAAGTACCTAAATATCTTAATTTTTTAAAACTTGAAGTGCTTAACTAAGTATAATTTTAAATTTTAAAAAAAAATGATACATTTTATTCCATCTTTAAATGAAAGCTTGATTTTAAAAAAAAAAGTTTTATTAGTCTTCAGTTCGCCATTGATGCTTACTGAAACAGAAATCAGCAGTTCTTGGGCTTCTGTCAGAATAGACACCCTATTCTCCTAATGTTACTGAAAGCAATTTCCTCCTTTAAATCATTAAAGACATCGTCTATGAAGCAAATATTTTGTTTCTTATAGAGCAGAAGGAATGCAGTCTTTCTTCAGGCAAATGTAATCTCCAACTTGCGTGGGCTTTTAATGTGCTATCGCTAGCGCTTAACTAATCTCGTAACTCCTCGCGAAGATAAAGAAATAAGTACTTTATAAAGTAACTAAACTAAACTACATTAGTGTTTCCGAAGGACTAATTAAATTTTATATACTTAATGCAAAAACAGGACTCTTTTGAGTGATATAAATTTGGAATAAAATTAAAATTTCAAGTATGTGTGCTTATGAATTAAATGTTAGAAACAATGGTAGTACAAATTTGCTCTTCTTCCTTTATCTTGACCATATTCTTCAATAAATTCAGTTTTCTGTTTTACTTAAAATTAATCTTTTTCCAGATCCATAAATTTTTGGAAAGAAATGTTTTCAGTTATTACACTTTTTTGCGGCTTTAGGTTTGACTACACTGATGGCTGGTAGCCCAGTGATCAGGGTCATGAGTTTGTGGCCGGCGTTGTTTCACTCGAGTCGTGGATTCGAGTTCTGATTCCACTAAGTCCCTATCTTGCAAGAAAGTGAGGCATATTAAAGGAACGTATAAAAATTAGAGTTGCCAGCTGAAGTGTAATCTTCGTCACTTGACAGTATTTTAAACTTACGAAGTCCGTCACCAAAAACCTCGAACTGTTTCTAAGTGTTATATTAATAAGCAATCAGTTACCAAATTAAAATGAAAAAGTCATATTCATGTCTGATTTTCAGCGTTTCATTAGTATTAATTTCAGTTACAGTATTTTTTTTACCAAAATTAGTGAGATTTAAGAAATTTTTCCAATGAGTGAACGTGTAGTTTCGGAAATACCTTCCTAAAGTGATTAATAACAATGTAATTGTGCATGCTGGGAATTATAGAAACAAATTCAAAGAGTTCACTGGGATTTTCTAGAGTTCTATAATTCGTACTAAAGTTGTAAAAAATATTTTGCAATTCATGTTTTAATTGCTCTTTTTCTTATTTATCATTCATCTTACCTTAATTTATATTGTTCCAATTTTTTGCATCCTTTATTATAAAAATTAATAAATAATAATAAAATATGAACTTAAGAATTAATGATGTATTAACCTTTTTCAACAAATTTTACGCTTTCTCTGATCCAGTTTAATATTTCACTCTAAATAAGTAATCTAGGAGATGTTGCGTTAGAAAAGCATCATGCTTCATGTTTTGAGACTCAAACGGACTAAATAAAAAGCTTGTATATCGAAAAGTGTAGTAGTTGGTATGCCGATGCACCATTGAATTCAGAAGAAATTCTTATGACTGTTTAAGTATACTTAATATACATAATGTATTGGAAATTATATTCAAAGTCAATTTTGATATATTGTTTGCTTAAGTGTTGATATTAAAAGCACTAACATTTAAGCATCAAAAGTATCTTAAAGATCTGAATATTTCAAGTTCCAACACAATAATATTACATTTATTTTTATTTTCAGTGGAGAGGAAGAATTTCGCAAAATAAATCTCAATATAATTCTCTTTTAAAATTTCAAAAACTAGTACTTAAATATCATACATCACATAAAAAATAATGAAAACAATCAAATAACGATTTTAAAAAAGCAGTATTTATTGATAATAACTTAACGAAAGCCAGGAAATGAACAAATGGAGAATAGGTCTCAAAGAACTCATTTCCTGAGAAAAGACTTATAGAATTATTCGTTTCGTAGAATAAAAACTCTTTAATGATTTCCCGCCTTATTTGTTTGTTTGTTTTCAAAGATTTCTAAGGATTTTGTACATTTTGTAGTTTACAGGTTCACCCTCATTTTAAGATTGAAGTGTAAATTGTTCAAGAGACGAATAGTAACCCTATTTCCAAACCACTTTACCAAATTGCACCGCAGACAATGTCGTTTGTTCTTCTGAATGTGTATTTACTCTGTACTTTACAAGTTCTGTCACGGAGTTCGAAAACTGCCGTGGCGTTATCCAAACTGTATTTTTTCCTCATGTTGAAAAGCAGCTGATCAAATTACCTAACTATAATCAATCAACTTTTTTCCGGTTTTCAAACCTTACTAGACGAGATGATAAATTACACCTTTATTCACGCCTTAACTAACTTGATGCTTATATATACATTTTGTTTATTGAGTGGTAAATGTTTTCTTTTTAATGCTGTCTGCTGTATGCTCTGGCAGGTGTTTTCACTTCCTTACATTTACTTTTCGCACCTTCTATTCTATTTTTGTTCCTCTTTCTGTTTTGTAATTTAAATATTATGAAGCTTAACTCAGTTCCTTCGTTTCTTTTAAGTTTTTTTTAGCATTATGGAAGCGTTATCAACCTCTAAAATAACGACACATATTATTAAGCTTAATTATCAATGAATCTATTGTTGAATGTAATTAACTAAACCTGTTTTTATTGTGAGGCATGATAAGGAAAAGATCGTCTTTTATATTGTTGCAAAACGTTCTATACTTATTTCTAATTATACAAAAAAAAACTTATAAAGGGCTCATATTAATTTTTTTTATCCAGAAATATTATTTAAATTATACGAAATATACTGAAACTAGAAGAGAGAAATACAAAATATGAAATACGTTTAATTTTTAAAATGTAGTCTGTAAATGAATTTAAAATTTTTCTTTCCAAGCAATTTCTATATGTAAAAATAAGTTGCAGAAAATAATTCTTATTAAACGAATTTTTCATTTAGGAAATGTTAAATATTTTGAAATTTATTCACAATACATTTATCTTTATATTTTTATAACTTTTAATACACCATTTTATAATTGTATTATTTAAGTATATAGGAATTTGTAGTTTTTTATTTGAAGTTCCTTTATTTTATGCATATTTTAAATATTTAAATAGAAAACTAATTCTTTTTAATCACTGATAATTGTTTTCATTAATCAAATTTTCTTTAGCTATACATGTTGATAAATAAAAATTGTATCGCTTTTTTAAACTGGTCTCGAACTGTCATGTTCAATTATTTTTACGAAAATTTCAGAAATTATTTCTAACTACATCTACTTACCATTAAAATCAAAATAAATACTTTATCATTTGAGTACAATACGTTACGAAATCATTTTCCATAACAACCCAGTATTTTATTCAAAGCAACATTTGAGGTAATTGAGACTACAATAAGGAAAAATGAGCCCATATTTATGATGTGTTTAAATAATCCTCGCTTTTTTTAAAAAAAAAAAAAAAAAAAAAAAGTAAGAGCATTTTAACATTGAGATCCGTATATTTATGTAATGAAAATCACATTTATTTGTATAAATAATTGCGTATAAGCATTTAATAAACTGTAATTGTATTTGTTCGTAAATAATGCACTTTTAGGTACATTTTGCATAAATTCCATTATATTTATAACTTTAAAAATTCGCATAGTACGTATACACAACATTTTATACACCAAACATAATCATAATTTGAATTTAGTAAAAGTTTTTTTTTTTTTTTAATTTCCAATTTTATGATTCAAACTGTCTTTAATTTTTTTTATAAATATTATGTTGTAACTAAATTTGTGAGTATTGATTAGAAAAATTGAGTTAATTATATAAGGAATGTTCTTTTTTTATAATTTTGAAAATATCAGCGCTACATTAAAATAGATTTTGGAGAAAATTGCTCTAAAATCCTAAAAAACCACATTTTTTAAAAAAAATGCCAATCTAGATTTTTTTTCTATTCTGTTGCATGTTTGCTTACAGTTTTAAAATTTAATATTCTCGAATTTTTTTTATCAATTTCTCATTACTAATCCCTCTATGGAATCATAGAAGCGTCATATAATTTTTAATAGTAATGTAGAAAAAAAATCAAAACCTTGAAACATTTGTACAGTCTTTGTTACTTTGAAGGGTTTTTAAATTCTCATAGTGTTTTGTAATAACAGAATCCTTAATATTTTTCAGAAAAAGAGTACTAACATCTACCTTTGTATAACTCGCTTATAAAAACATGATTAGAAATGTTGCCACTTAAGCACCCTAAATATTTTACATTATTTTTTTCAATCAACAATTTTTATTATACGTAAGATACGAAATAATCAAATGAAAGAACGCAAATTTGTAATCTTAATTTTTTTATAACTCTCCGATACTACAATTAAATATTCAATTATTCACTTTTATTACTTTTGGTTTGTTTATTCCCATTTGCAGATGGAACGCCCAAGTGTGTTTGTAGAGGAAATTCCCACGAGTACTAGATGAAAGGGAAACATTCACCAACGTACTTTTTCAAAGAATATTTTAAGTAAATTTTATTCACGTCATTTAATTTGTCTTTTTAATTACCAAGTCATTACTCTATCAAGATAATAATTTAAGTACGTAATAAATGTTAAACGAGATTTTTCTATTCATGATTTTTTGTGTGTCTAGAATGTTTCATAAAGGAAAGGCAAAAAAAATGGAAGACTTAAAATTTCATAACGAGTCCCTATCTGAAATTAAAGTAAGCGAAGAACTTTTCATAGTTTTAGAATGATTTTTTTTTTAATTTTGAAACTCTTGGCTTTTGTTTCTACTTACTTAATTTTTAATGCATGAAAGTTAATTAAAACAAATATTGATGGCTAATATTTTGCGTGCATTGTGTTTACCATTTTCTTACTTAATTTTTAATCAAGAAATATTAAAAATTCACTTAAATTAATTTTATGTCAAAGATTGAATAGATTTAATTTTAAATATACATCGTTGCTTCAAAAAAGATGATGAATCTTGATGCATTGTAATATTCTTTCTTGTATGTTTATGCTCTAATTTTCATAAGAAAAGGTAATCTATTTTGTCTATTTATCTGTGTATTTTCTGGACTTAAAAAACAAATGCTTGTTAATAGAGGAGGGAAAATACGACCAAGTAGAAACATTTTTTAATTCGTTTCGATTCATACTTTTATTATCAAATAAATAAAATATTTTAGATTTGAAGTTGTTAATTGAAATTCATATGGAGGGTTAAAAGGTCATATAATTGTTAAATGTAATAAATGGACCATTTATTGCTTTTTCTTCGAGTTTTCATTTTTATTTTAATTGTAAGGAAAAGATACATTTTTAAATGTAATGATTGATAATTTATTCTTTTTTAAACTAATTTCAAGTATTCTTAAATTTTTAAAATAATTCATAAAATATTGCTTATTAATTATTGCTTTACTACCATATTATGTAATAGTATACTGATTTTCGCACACAATTCTGTAAACAATTTTGCTTTAGAATGTATGAAATTTGATTCATTATGAAACAAATGCTTGCAAACATAATTAATCTATAAATATTTAACTTTTAATACACTTTTCAATTTTATATATATTATTGAAAATAGACATTAAAGTATTTCATATTTTAATATGAAAGATGAAAAATATATCAAAATATGTACAAAAGGATCTTATAAGATATCAAAATATGTACAAGATATCTCTTTAAAGATGTCAAAATATGTACA
>BMAW01086037.1:353672-367250 GCA_019974015.1 Nephila pilipes
TCAAAATATGTACAAGATATCTCTTTAAAGATGTCAAAATATGTACAAGATATCTCTTTAAAGATGTCAAAATATGTACAAGAAATCCCTTAAAAAGTGTTAAAGTGTGTACAAAAGATCCTTTAAAAGATATCAAAATGTGTACGAAAGATTTTCTATCAAAATAAGTACAAAACAGAATAATTTTAATTCAAATTATAAAAACATAATTGTACAGCTTCCGTGAACTATTTTCATTAATGATACCTCAGTAAATAATATTTTCACGAGGTTTTTGTAAGTGTTTTGAAAAATATATTTTTAATATACATGTTTTTTCATAGAATCGAACTTATTTTTCAATATTAGGGTTCAGAGACTCTTAGCATTATGTTTAAGAATACAACATCGATGGTAGATGGAAGACAATCACATCAGCAATATATGATCGTAATTATCACAGACAGTATTTTATATTAATGCTACGAAAAAGTGAAATTTATTCATAAAATTCAGTTATTGTTACAACATTTAAAAACATAGTATCTCTAAATAATAGCAAATTCATAAATAAAAAATTTTGTATCAAAATTCGAAAGCATTCGAAATTATGTAGGCAGTACGTTACTCACTGTTTTATGTTCGAAATTAGTACAAAGAGGAATAGTAGAAAGAATAACTATTTAATAATATGCAAATTTTATGCTAATTATATTTAATAAATTAAAACTATATTAAAATCAATAAATTTTTATTAATGTTATTTCTCTTCTGTTGAAATATTCCAAACTAATATAAAAATAATTTTATTCTTAATATTAAAAGAATTGAAAATATAAACTATTCGCAGTCTTATATGTATGCATTACATTATGTAAATATGGGTTTTGTACCGGCCAAATGTTTTAGTTTCTTTTATACATATTTCTTTCTAATTATGTATAACAATGTTCTCAATAAAAACATTTTAAACTCCAAATTCATATTGGATACAAGAGGCCAATAAGATATACGTAATATTTGAAAATATTTCTCAGAAATATAGCATCAATAATTTACAAAACCTCCTAAAAATAATTTTAAATTTGATACTTTGTTTTGGCTGGAGTAAAAAAAAAAACTTAAAGGGAAATGCAAAAGAGGAAAATCCATAGGCGTTTTATTGAATACTATTACATTCTGAATAAAATTTAATTTCCGTATTCTTTATTTTTCTTATTCGAACCGTAAATACCATAGCCCGAAGAAAATAAAACTGTTATTTATCCTTGGTTTTTTTTTTTATGAGAACTTGCTAAGATAGTTAATTTACTCGCCAATTGGATAGAATTCAAGACTTTATTCAAGTATGTGAATGTGAAGATATACTTGATGTTTTTTAGCTTTATATATTAACTCAAGATATAAAACCAACTGATAACTGTACGAACATATTTTTGTTAAGAAATAAGGGTTTTATTTCCGGTAGATATTAAGTTTGCAAATTCGAAGATTTTCGTAATCATTTTTATTACAGTAATTTTTATTAAAAATACTGAAATATGCTAAAATTATCGTATGCAATTTCCTAATTAGAAAAGCTTTGATATGCTGCATATTACATAGGGAAATAAAAGTTTGATTTCAAATTTATTTTGTGAAATATTTATTCTAAATAGGAGTAAAATATTCTTTAATGAAAATTCAGTTTGAACAAATCTGAAAAGAAAAATTATAGCTATATAGAAATAAATAAAATAAAAACTTTATTTGCATTCAATTACCTGTCAAATACTGTACGAAGAACTATGAGTTAAAACTCGTAAATTGTTAAGGCATTCTTTAAGACTTTAAAATTTTCTTTTTTTTTTGGAGTATATATATAACATCTTTTCTGAACATTTTGGAGTCAAAAGCTTAACGATGCTACGAAAACCTAGTGTTATTCAAAAAAAAAAAATTAAATCTTGTTTGACTGGTCTTTTTGTTATTTTTCAACTTTAACTTCGTTTTTCTCAAAACAAAAAAATTTAGCTTACTTACAAGATTTCTTAGAAGCTGTTCATCATATTAGTTTGAAATTTCATACACATGTTCAAAATAAGTTTTCTTCATGACTTATATATCATACACAACTCTTAGAAAAAATATTGACAGAAAAAATTTATGAGTTTTAATAGGATTTTTCTTAAAGTTTCCCAATTTCCTTTTTAATTGTATTGAAAATGTATTTTTTCTAATTCATGTGTAACTTCAAAACTTAATATTTTTCTACTAAATAACATTACTTTTGTAAATTTTGACCGAAGTTTTGTTTCAGAAACCTGCACTCAGTAAAATATTCACTATCGCAATTTTGAAAAATTGTTCAACTTATATTTCCTTTACAAGTTTTTAAGATTTATCTAAAATTATTTGAAAATGTGATGATTAATGTAAAAACATATGGATATTTCAAGGTAAAAGTGTTACAATTTTTGCTTTGTTTCGTTGGTAAATTATATTGGTTGAAAATATTTTTTTTTTTTTTTTGCATTCACGGACAATACTTAGAATTCCTGGGACCACTCAATACGCTGAATTCAAGTTAGAAAAAACAACAATTTCTTCCGTTATAGTTTTTATTATGTTATTTCTGCTAACATTTTTTATTGAACTGCATGTTATCAATATCTAAACGCAAGTCCGAGTCAGTAATAGGCTCTATAATCAAAGAATTCTTAAATAAACGAGTCAGTCTCTGGCAAATAAGTATATAAATCCTTTCGAAACACATTGTCAATTAAATACATTAATTTCATTGTATATTTTCATTGCAGTACATGTACTGAAAAATTCGTTGTGATTATAGATGAATATGACGAATTATGAGCGAACAATACAGGCTATTTACAAAAGATTTTCTCAACTTTGAAGAGTATCTTCGCAAAACCAAAGAATTTACAATCTTTTTGGCATATTAAATTAAAAGTGATACTTTAAAGTATATAAAATCATAAATGTTCAATGTAACCATCACCAGGAACAGGAATAATATCCAGTCGTACAATACAATTGATTGGTTATCGAACAGAAAACGATCTTTCTCTTTATCAGAGACTCAAAAGATGCCCTGATTTGACTCTCTGCGATTTTTTTTCTTTTGTCTTCATAAAATGTATTTTTACGCCCATACAAGTGAACATTAACGAACTGAAAACGTGAATAACTGTAACATCTAACATGTTGAAAAAATTGTGGGCTGAGTTTTATTATTGACAGGGCATTATTTGTGTTGCTATTGGAGGTCACATTAAACTCTTATAATTTTATAACCTTAGAATTATTTTTAACTTACCTAAAAAGATTGCGTAACTTAATTTTTATATTAGTAACTCTCCAAAGTTAAACACCCTGAATAATTTTAAAATTAATTATTTCAATAAAGGATTTTATTACGCAACGTGATATTAATTTCCTCTGGTATTTTAACGCATATTATGGATTAAAACACGTATACTTAACATAAGAAGCAAAAAACATAATTGTTATGATCAATAAACTGTTTTCTAAAGAACAGAGTTTTACATACATGAATAATTACAATATTTTGAAAAATATCGTAATCAACTGTGTGACCATTGGTTTCATTTCATATTCCGCTTACGATCTATCACACAACACACACAACTAATTTTTCGTTTGATAATTAAGATCTGATGCAATCTGATAAATTGGTGATAATTATTCAACCATTTACAGTTTGCGAAAATGCCGAGTTACTGCGATTATTTCCTGCATTAGCTTATCTCCCACATTTGCTTAAAAGCAAGTTGAATTTAAATCCTAATGGAATCATACTTTCTATTGACAAAATAATATAATTATATTGTGCCTGTCCTTATTCCAAACATATCGAACAAACAGTGGTCTTTCTAATTTGATCGTGAGAGAGCGTCAGTATTATTTTGAATCACTTGATTAGCTTGTTTTCGTTATTAATCGTTATGTGTTATTCAAATTAACGCATAATGATTAATAACTAAATCAATTATTTTATTGGTTATTTTCACAGATTTAAAGATATACAGCAAACGTAAACCACATCGTGAAGTAAACAAAATATTTAAACAATTCAGTCACTTGTACTTAGTAAGATTATTCAAGTTGTGTCTAAATAATTTGAGAAGGTAGGCTTTATTGTATGTGTAACAATTTCCAAATTTAATCCGTCCGTTGTAGCTGAGTGGATCAAGGTCGATAACTCGCGGTTAACACTGCTTCAGTTGATTCCATTAAAGACCTCTCACTTAGAGAGGATGATGCACATTCAATCGTTAAATCTGTCAGGGGTGAAAGTCCTTACATTGGTGTGGTGCGGAAGTCTGGAGACTGGGGTACTAGCTCAGATATCGTCCACATAACTTGACCGCGATATCTTAGTACTACATATAAAAACTTTCAAAACAAGTTGAATGTGAATTGGAAAATGTATATAATATGTATATATATAGAAAGTGGGGTGATGAGATTGTTCATCCCGACTCTACGATGGTTTGCTCTTATGCAAAGGGCTGGTTGTCTAGGGGGAGGGGGTAATTCCATTACCGGATTCCATGTGTTGTTGAAATTCAAGGATGAGACTCAACTTGTTTTACTTCCTTTAATATTTGGAGAGATGAAGATATTTACACATTGAACTATATACAAATTATCTCTATTAGGAATAAACAATTCTTCCGAGACGGATAAATGGCAATCTAATTAATCTTATCCCATATCGGCGAGGGGCACTGGAACGCACTCGAGCGTTTGAAATTTACTTCCGACGCGGGGAATGCGAAGGAGAAAAGAAGCAGAAAAGTGGGGGGGGAGAGCGAGAACGAAGTGTCACTCAGTTTTTGTTCTGGAATAGGTGGCGCTGCATGAGCTTATCACATAACTCTGATTCGTAGTGCCATCTATCGAGTATCGGAGGAACTGGTTTTACAGTGCATTGGAAAATAAAATTAATTGTTTAATAATTAGCTGGAAAATCCTACATATATATATAATGTGTAGTACAAAACATCAATGTATTTATGGACAGCATTTAAGTACGTCATTATATGCAAATCTAGGAAATTGGATTCACTTTGTCTCTTCACATATATATAAATAGCTTCAAAAATGATCATAGGCATAATGAAAGATTTATAATCGGTGGAACAGAATAAAGCTATACTTCCAAATAAAAGTAAATGGAATGGGGATCTCTTCTCACAACGGCTATCTAATATACTTTAAAATTAAAATACCATTGTCTATACATTTAAAGTATTTTAAACTTTATATTTAAAGTTATAATGCGTAATATTCGTATTTAAAAACTATTTTTTTACGTTAGTGAAGTATTTTAATCTTGCGATTTAAATTTTCGTACTTCAAGTTAAATTCACAAAACATCTATAATGGAGACTGGCAACATTCTTCTTTAGACCCCCCGGTATATCATAGTGATCTTTCTCTATTTTCGACCCCATTTCTTGTGAATCAGTTTTTAACTTTTTCTTCCTTTTTTGCTGTCTGAATTACAATTCAAGCAAATGTTTGGCGTAGATTAGTTAGATTTGACTTTCGCACACACAATAATCCCAAATTGTCACTAACATTCTTATTTAGAAAAAAGATACAATTCAAAACATAAATATCTTCTCTTTATTTTAACCAAGGTCATCGTTATATGTAAAACTAGAACATTTCATTCACTCCATCGATTTTGCTTATTCGTATGAAGAAATTTGGGAAATAAACGTAAAATAGAATAAAATTCTACTCGCAAATGAAGTAACAAAAAATTATATTAAACCTCACAAACTCCAACTGATACTTATAAAATTTAATTGGACTTTACCTTAAAGTAACTAAGGCACCCAAATGTTGTTTATTTATTTTAGCCATTAAAAATTAGCAATTCGCTAATTCCATATGAGGTGGTATCTTATTACCAATCTCGTCAGTCATTTTAAATGTTATTCTGATCATATGATATAAATTTCAACTTAACCTTAAGCACAGACTAAGTAAATTAAGTAGACAATTATATATAAAATGTTGTTTTTATAGATCCCCTGAAAGGGAGAATGCTCTCAAACAGTTTACTTTCTCCATCCGCGAGTATTATCAAAGTCTATAATCTATCAAAGAATACACTAACCGGAATAAGATGAGAGTACCTAATGTAATTGCTCCGACAGCTTTGAATCAATTTCCAAAGCTTACTTAATATGCACCACTTTCCATTCAATTGGAATGAAGCTGGGAACTTAAACATAAAATGAGAAACAAAAATATCAGATGTTAGACGAAGAAAAAAAATGTGAATAGCCCATGTTACGTATAGATGTAATATTCATGAGAATGTGAGATGAATAGAAAGTTCGAAAATTGAATTTTAAAACTGTTAATACACGTGTCATGGCACAGAGAAATATATCAGCATTTAAATTTTTTTCGCAAAATATGCATCTTTAGGATTCTGGTACATTTTCTTCAACGTCTATTTTATATCCGTAATAATACTTTGCGCTATGAGAAATGAGGTAATTTTCTATACAGTGAACTTAATTTTTTTTTCTTATAACTGCTTACTAATTTTAAGTATTACATAATAGAATTATAAGATATTTGAATCAAAAAAATTTAAGATTTTATAAATTTTATTAATTTTTTAATTTTTGAGATTATGTTTAGAATGTCATGTTTATATGTACTTTGTAAATTTTTAAAATTACAAATGCAGAATATTTTATGCAAGATCATCTAAAGATAAGTATTTGATTTACAAACGTAAATACAGTTATTGATTATTAATAGCTTAGGCAAAATTATTTCTGTTTATGATTGTGATTTTCTTATCATAAGAGATAAGTATACAAGTATCTATAATGTTGAATTGATACGAGTATCTATAACGTTGAATTGATACAACTATCAATTCAACGTTAAAATACGACTCCAACTGCTTTTAAATTAAAAAAAATGGACATTATTTAAAATTTGAATAAAATAAGTTTAAGCTGTCATGTACTTATACTTTAAGGTTTACGGATTATTCTATACATCAAAAAAGAATTTAAATACTTTACCAGATTTCCGTATTTCTTTTCAGTATGTGGTATGTTTATAATTTAAGAATATGTTCAAATATTTTTATACTTGTCCCAAAAAAGAATTTTTAATGTAACATGTTTTTTGGGTTGGCAATATTGCATATCCTCATTTTTTTTTTAATGTAGATGCAAAGAATCACAAATACAGATAGTGTAATCTTATTATGAATAAATCGACTCTAGTTTTTTTAAAAAGATAATTTAATAACTTTCTTTTGAAATAGATAATTTAATTTTTTTTTGACGGAAGTACCATTCAATTTCTTGCCATACTCAATCTTTAAAAAAATAACATGAATAATTCTTGAATGGAAATTTATTGGACAGAATTAAATAGTTTGCCTAAATAAAAATTTCCGATATTAAAGCATTTATTTGGAGCAAAAAATTATATTTCAAATTTAAACTGCAAAAATCTCATGAAAAGATTTAAAAAAAAAAAGATTCATCATCTTTTAAATGCATTAGTAAAGGATTATTTGATTTAATACAAACAAAAAAAAATTTAATGTTTTCAAATTTGGTTGTTAACGTAAAGAAACTAAGACTTAAGTTAAATTAGTTTTCTTGAAGCGCAGGAAATTTAAGAACAAAATTTTAAAACCATTTACGAAAGCTTGTTTTTATGTGATAGTACGTTGAAAAGAGGTAATATACTTAATTCTAGCTACTAATGTGCTCTTATTTCGGTAAACATTTTTATCATTGCCATCGTTCGACATTTAAGTGCTTTAAGTCATAAAAAAAATTACATTTTAATGTTTTTTTTCCGTATAAAGTATTTCTCATGCACTTTTTTTCAAAGAGTTTTATCCCAAACAAATTTTCCTCCACGTTTACAACAAGAATTTTAAATCGTAAAAAAAATGTATATAAGCACGGATGTATACATCTAGGCGCTGTTAATGTATAACAAAAATATTTTTTTAAAAAAGGAAAAGATCACCGAGGTATTTTGCAATCCAACAAATAGAAATCTTTTAATTCTTTCTCGGGAAAGAGGAAGTTTATATTTTCAATTCATCTTTTGGCAACGTCCTCGTGTGGGTAAGCTTATTTCAAGCATTTTTAAAGTCATTTGTACCGAGTTATTTGAGGTAAACGTTTTACTGTCGCACATTCCGTATTAAAATAATTCGAAAACTTCACAGGAAATGGAATTTCCATTAACTATTTCGAATGGGATTAGGAGTATGCTACAGATGCAACAACTTCTCAAATGTTCTCCGCTCTGATTTATGTTTGGAATATATTTTTATTTTATTTTTTAACCATACAGAAACTGGAGAGGTATTTGTATTGTGAAACCCTTTTTTTCCTTCTAAGATTTCTGTATAGAGAATATTTTAATACATTTTTTTGTATTCTATATACATGTAAAAGATTTACAAACAAAGTCGTTATATTTCAGAATATTTTGGCTCTAGAATAATATTTTCTCTCCCTTAATCTCGCAAATAGAACATTTAAGATTACATTCAAATATTTATTAAAAGCATATTTCAGGCTGCATTCTGCTAAGTGCCTTTCAGTTACAGATTTTGGACTATGATTCATTGGTACCGTTTAAATTATAATTATATAAAAGAACGAACTAAAGTGCAATATTAGAAATATTTTTGTTAATTTTTCTTTAAAACAATAAAATGAAGCATTTTTAGTTGCTGGTCTATTTTTGCCTAATTTTTATAACCATTTTTTTTATCAAAAATTATTGAATCCTAATTTAGAAGTTCAAAGTAATTGAAACATTGTAGTTGCTTATTGCATTGAAAGGAATTTTTTTCTCGTGTAGATGTCCTTCTGTCTATATTTTCTTATTATTGAATTGTAACCACAGAGAGACTTAATTTCTTTTAGTAAATACAGACTTGATTATCCCCCCCCCCAGCTAACCCAGAGATATTTTTCTTTCCCATGTGGCTTATTGTTTTTAACTAAACATGGATGACACGCCCCTGGGATTCCCTAGTGATCGTTCTCAATTTTCAACCCTTTTTCTCGTCAACCAATGGTTATCTTTTTTTCCATTTCTTCTTACATCTAAAACACAGATACATATATTTAGCGCAGCATTGACAAATTTGCCTCTTGAACTTCATGAGGCCTCAATGCTTCAATTTCACCTTTGTTACTCACTACTTAATAAAGATGACAAAAAAAAATGTTTCAGAACATTACAAAAGCACTGCACAATTTATTATTTAAATGCATTTATACACTTTAAATTACTACAAAAATTAAAGTTGAGATTTATAAAGTACATCCATAATCAAATTAAGAAACCTAAACATTAGTCATATTTGTTTGCAAAATAAACTTTTTTTGTTTAAGATATGAAGTTTATATCTTAAACAAAAAAAAGTTGTATTTATTCGATGTCGGGTTTTGTTTTTTTTTTGGTAAAAAAAATTAAAATATGAAAAGAAATGAAAAGATGTTTACCCACAATCATTATACTATCCATTATACTATACTCCGACTGGGGTTTACCTTTTTTTGTTAAGTATAGGAATCATGGTATCCCGAGGTACTCTAGTGATCTTTTCTTTACCTTGAGTTAACTGCCTTTTGGTAAAAACGTCTGAAGGATCCCCGGGATTACCTAGGTATCCTTCTCTGTTTTCGATTCTTTCTTAATGAATGGCTGCAGTTGTGGTCAAGGTCACGGACTCACACAGTGCGGCTTTCGTCGAGTCGCGAATTCGAGCTTTGTTGCCACTAAAGACCCGCTGTGTAACTGCGGCTGATGCATGTTCAATCTATCGAGGTTCCCTTTGGCGTATTGTGGAAGTGAGGAGAGAGGGTGCCAGCTCAAAAAGTTGACTTGACTTCGTCACTTGACTGCGATTCAAAATTACGAAGTCCGCCGTCAATTGCCCTTGCATTGCTTCTAGTGCGACGTAAACCGAACCAAACCTTTTTCTATGGACCATTTATTCCTTTTACTTCCATCTTTCTTGCGTCTAGATACAAGGTCTTCAAACTTTTTACCCTAAGAGCCACGTTGACTCTTCAGCTAAGTCCCAAGAGCCAAAACTTAGCTGGCTCATCGAACCAACATATTGTTGTTTTGAAATTCACGCATATTTTTTGTTGTAGGACCAGCTGGAGTGTAAGGTATCAAGGCACTGGAGAATTGACACTCCGCTTTGTTCACAATTTCGGTTAGAATTTATAGGCAAGTGTCTAAGTCAAGTCATTGCGGCAGAGATAGCCGATGCATGTGCATACTATGCTAAATGTTTTGCGGTGCCATCTTATGGAGAGTAGAGAAACAAAGTGCTGAGCGTGTCAAAGAAAGAAAGCTGCGGTGCCATCTGATAGAAATGGACGGAATTATGCGAAAACATCAGTCATGCTTGTTTAGTCGAAGTATACAGCGCCATCTCGCAGCAAGTTGCAGATCTACAGAATCTTCTGAACATTTGAAGTCGCTGCTGTTAATTTTCACTCGTAAACTTCAACTACAAATAATTATCAGAAGAAAACCATAGTTCCATAACTATCATTAACCGTAGTTATAATAGTTAATTTCATTATGTGAATTACATAGTATGCAATTTATTATAAGATTTAAAGAAAAATCTCATATCATTAATTAAAAATGTTCAATATAAATTAGTTGTGCATGTCAGTTATTGTGTCTCTTAATTGATTCGCATGATTTTACTAACATTGTAAATTTTACAATGTAACCAAACTGTGGAGGGCCCGATTGGTGGCTCCCGTGTCGCTGTTAGCCTGAAGGCTGTAGTTTGGAGACCTCTGGTCTACATTTCTGTGTTATAAAGTTTGGCGCGACATAGTTTCGCTCTCGCGCCATAAACCCCGGTTTTCAATCACTCACTTCAATGTATTTAAAAAGTAAGCCTTTAAAATTTGTATTTTTAAAAATATATTGAGTTTTGAAATTTAACAAGTATTTTCTATACAGATAAGATTTAAAGTGAAATTTGCACTCTGTTTTATTTATTTATTTTTTGTCTAAATACGTTCTTGAAAGGATGTGCAGGAACAAGAATACTTCAAAAGCAGCGCGAATAGAATAAGATAGTAGCGTTGTGAAAGAAAATCAAGTTTTTCACTTATTTTTAGTTTTATGCAGTTTAAACTTAAGAGAAGTAGTTTTGAGTAATATATTTTATTGAAGGATATCAAACTCACGAGATGTATAAAGACTGTAACAATAGTTTATTTAATTGCATGAATTCACTAGGTTCTCCACTTAAGAGATCAATTAAGAGCAAGCTACAGTTTATGTTAAATGGATTAAAGAAACAACAATAAATAAAGATTGTAGAAGTAGCAGCTATAAGATTCACAAAGCTGGAGATCTACATATTTTAAAGTCTTCGTAATCAAAATCCACGTAACAACTATACAAGTGGTTGGCTGTAAACCTCTTTAGAAATTAGTGCATTTTAAGCAATCTCACTTTATTGCATCCACGAACTGATGGCTGATTCTTTGATATCATCTCCCAACTGTACAGCAAGGGTTATGATATCAAATTTTGTAGGATACCTAGCCATACTGGTATTTTAAAAAAATAAACTAGTAAGAACTGCTGCAGGTTCAGCTACGAATCTCCAGTTAGCTGTCCCACTGGACTATATAGCAAAAAAAATTTAAGTCATTAAAACAGTGCGGCAAGAAATGGGATATATGCAGACCCACAACAAACTACAGTCTGTAAAGTCCATGTTTGGAGTGATTCCATGATATTATAGAAATACGCGCCTTATACATAAATAAATTTTGTTTGGCGAGAGTGCTCTCGAATGTACTTCCTGTCATGTCCCGTACACTTAAAATTCTATTTTAATATATGGTAAAATGGTCTATCATGTTTAACTCATCTGTATCGAACCTGTCTGACTTGATGGGAGAAAACTACCAACGTTACATTTTTGAACTGATATATACGTAGCCTTGGCATTTTGAACCATATTTAAAATTTTAAAGCTGACATCTTACATTGTATGTTATCCACAATTTTATCTTTATGTTCCATTAAAAGCATATTTCATCTCATTTTAAACAAGGTTTTTGGTGCATTTTAATCAGATTTGGCACTTGCGCTTTAAGCCCTTACCGTTATTCAATCACCGATTCCAAGAACATCATTAAATACTAAAAACTCGTGTCAGCTTTTCAGATAAATAAACTTCAGAAAGCAAATGTTAGCTAGCTGGAATAAGTAGAAACATTAGGAGTAAATAAAATCACTCAAAATGCATCAAATATAACAGCAAACTGTAAGATTCAATTGAAATAAGTGTGTGTGTTAGCAATGTAATGCTGGCAAGAAAGATCAAAGAATGTTTTTAAATGATACTATTTATTTTAAAATTAAGTAATTTTTATTTTTGAGCCAAAAAAAAAATGTTTTGAAAAATCGCGTAAGAAACCAATATTAAGCATTCTGTACTAAAAATACAAGCATCGCATTTATATCGCGTCATCTTATTCATCCTTGTTATAACAGTCAACGTAAAACTAAGTCAAAAACAAAAACCGAACAGTAATTACCCATCGATTTATTTACCAATACATTCTTCCGCAACGTCTCTTCCAATTATAATAACCTATCCAGCTGGTATTATTAGACAATTGATTAGTAACACTCCAACCAACTACACGGAACCAAACAAGCAAAAGGCGGAGATATCAGAAAGAGTGGGAAAATTCCTTGACTAAGAAAAAGAAAAAAAATCCCGAACTGCCAGGAGTCGTAATCATTGTGACGTAAAACAGAAGATGCACCTAGTTGTCGGTGATATGTAGGAAATGTCGAATAGTCGTTCATTAGGTAAGTGAATCCGTGGCTCATATGCTTGATCTGACCAGGAAAGTGCAGAGGTAACTTTCGTGATGGTGTTAGTTTAGGCGGTTGGGTTATTTGTTCTTCTGGTCCTGTCTTGCATAAGAAATAATTGGGTCTTTTTCTTTATCAGGTTCTATGTATTGAATTGGGTTCATACAGTAGTGTTCTGTGTGACATGTAAGCTCTGTTTTTACATTTTAAGGAACTAAATGCTGATAAATTAGATTGAAAATATTTAATAATTTCATTTTTGAAAAGTTGATATGTGCAGTTTAGCATATCCATATTAATGAAGTGTAATGTATCCTTATTAATGAAATCTAATGTATCCGTATTAAGGAAGCCTAATGTAGCCATGCTGATGAAGTTTAATGCATCCATACTAATGAGATATAATGTATCCATATCAATGATGTGTAATATACCCTTACTAATGATGTGTAGTATATCCTTACTAATGATGTGTAATATATCCTTACTAATGAGATATAATACATTCATATTAATGAGGTATAATATATCTATATTAATGAGGTATAATATATCTATATTAATGAGGTATAATATATTCATACTAATGAGGTATAATATATTCATACTAATGAGGTATAATATATTCATACTAATGAGGTATAATATATTCATACTAATGAGGTATAA